>JASCZW010006189.1:0-185251 GCA_034211315.2 Aedes japonicus | reverse complement strand
AGAAAATAAACTAAAATTTCCTACAATGGCGTTACACAAGTGTCACGTAAATACGGAGAAAACCAGTGAGCTCAATTTAATTCCAATGAAGCTAAGTTCACGAGTCTCTCAGCAATACAGTTTTGAATGGCGGAGACTTCTTTCTGGAGAATGATGTTCTTTTTAACTCCAGACATATTACTACCTTCTGGCATCTACAGTTGTGCAAATAAACGCTTTTTCGCAATTTAGACTAACCTAAAAATGAACCTACAAAGTTTGAGGTTGAAGAGCCTCTGAAGCTGAACTTAATAACCTTTCTTTTAGAGGAACCAACTCAAGACGAAGAAATTGAATTTAATAGAAAACCAATCTTCGATCAACTGAGACTTGATCATTTAAATAATGAAGAAAAACCAATTTATTGAAAATGATTGCAGACTACGAGAATATTTTCTTTATGCGGAAGGACAGCAATTGACCTTCACAAACGCAATCAACATAAAATTACTACACGTGACGACTTATCGATTCACACGAAATCGCTACGCTATCCTCTGTCACCGAGAGGAAGTTCAGCTGACAGATTTCGAAGATGCTTCGACCAAGGTAATATGTTAGACCTTCGAACTGGCCCGTGGACGTCACCTCTCCTGGATAGTTCCTAAAAAACTGGACGAACCGGCAAAAAGAAATGGCGTCTTGTCATTGATTATCGGAAGTTGAATGAGAAACGATCGACGATCAGCATCCCATTCCCAACATATACCATATTCTCGATAAGTTGGGCCATTGTATGTATTTCTACTCTCGATCTTGCATCTGGTTTTCATCAGATCGAGGTTAGTAAGAGCGATATTGAGAAAACAGCTTTTAGTGTCGAAAACGGACACTATGAAATTTTAGAGAATGCCTTTGGCCTCAAAAATGCTCCATCACGTTTCAACGCGTCATGGATAATATACTGCGAGAACATATGGGTGTCAGATGCCTGGTTTACATGGACGACATCATTGCTGTTCTCAACGAGCCTTCAAAGAACACCTTCGACAATTTGAGGAAAATTTTGATACTCTCCGTAAATACAATATGAAAGTCCAACTCCGATAAGAGTGAATTTAACATAAGGAAGTTGCCTTCGTCGGACATAATGTACCACGTGATGGAGTCAGGCCTAACCCTGATCGATCAAATTAGTTATCAGAAAGTGGCTACTACCAAAAAATGAAAAGGAACTTAGAGGTTTCCTTGGCATTTTAGGCTACTATCGCAGGTTCATTCGGGATTTTGCGAGAATAGCTAAACCATTGACTCAGGCACTGCGAGTGGTGAAAATTGCTCATTCTAAGAGTTTCATAGATGCCTTTGAGCGTTGTAGGAACATTCTACCTCGAGCGATATCCTCCAGTACCCCGATCTTAGTAAACATTTGATTTTGACAACAGACGCCTCCAACTACGTTGTTGGCGCTAACGTTCTTTCTACAAGGACAAATTGGTAGCGATAAGCCAATTGCCTTTGCTTTCCGCACTTCAATAAATCGGAGGAAAACTCCTTCCGCTATTGAGAAGGAGGGCTAGCAATCGTGAGGGCATGTAAGTATTTTCGACCGTACCTTTACGGAAGAAAGTTCATATTGTACACAGATCATAAGCCATTAACATATAGTCTGAATCTCAAAGACTCCAATAGCAGGCTAATTCATTGGCGCCTCTACTTGGAAGAGTTCGACTATGAGATAAAATACAGATCGGGAAAACAAAACATCGTAGCAGATAGCCTTTCAAGAGTACGAAAAGAATTGAATGCTAACGATGTAGAGGAAAGTTCACCCCCTTTATATAGTCATGAAGGCGAACCATCTTAAGATGACGAAACGATACACTCCGCAGATACTGATGATTCAGCATTCATCTCTTGTACGGAATCTCCGCTGAACAAATTCAGCAATCAAATTATATTAAAAATCGGAGTAAATGAAGAAGAAACTTACGAAGAAATATTTCCTCGTATGTTCAGGAGAACTATCACAAAAACGAATTTTGGCGTACCGTATCTAATTAGAATGTTTAAAGAATTTATAGACCCAAAAAGGGCCAACTGTATTTTATGCCCAGAAAACCTGATGGGGTCTATAAGAACTATAAGTCTATAAGTCTATAAGTCTATAACTATAAGTCTATAAGAACTATTTTAGTAGAGGGAAACCCTTCAAAGTATGTATTTCACAAAAAAATATTGATCGATCTAAAAACGGCTGAAGATCAAAACTTCGATAATAAGCCACCACACATCGCAAACGGGTCATCGGGGAATATGGAAAATAATAGGTCAAATTTCCAGTAGATATTTTTTCCCAGGAATGAAATGCAAGATACGACAGTTCATAAGACTCTGTCGCATTTGCAACAAAATAAGTACCGAGACATCCGTACAAAATAAAATTTGGGACAACACCCACGCCAATAAAAACCATTGGAAATTGTACTGCATAGATATTTTTATTAAGCAACCTAATATATTTCTTTCCTTCTTAGATAAATTCTCACGATTCCTACAGTAATACCAATCAAGTCACGGAACATTCACGACGTCAGAAATGGGTTAACTAAATATTTCAGCTTTTGTATGGTACCCCAAATTTAATTATATCCGACAATGAGCCTGCCGAAGGTCCATTGAAATTAGAGCTCTTTGAAATTTAAATATCCAAATTCATTTTAATACTCCATACACAAGGCAATGTGAACAATCTGAAAGATTCCACTCAAATTTGAGTGAAATTTTTCGATGCACCAAACCAGACTACCCCGATATGAGCTGATAAAGAAATCTTCAGATTTCGTGCACATGTTATAATAAGATTTGTACATTCTGCAACAAAATTTAAACCAAGAGAAATTTTTTATGCTCTAAGGGATGGAGAGGAAAGGCCTTTGGATATAAACAAATCTTAGAAAATAGAAATAAAGTTTTTCGGAGGAAGTAATAAAACATTCAAACAACACGAAAACTAAAAATTTGGGATACTATAATAAAACGAGGAGGACCCACCAGTCTTCACACCAGAAGACACTGTGTACAATAAAGTACAAGGCATTCGGAATAAGGGCTGGGAGAAATACCACCCAATCAAAGTAGTCGAAGACCACGGAAGAACCTTCCTGGACAACTTTGATCGGGAAATTCATAAAAATAATATTCGGAGAAACTGAATCCACCCAAAATTTTGTCACATTCAATTTCAGATGTGGATTCAACTAATGACCGCTGACTTGACATTGACTATTGTGATGACCGCATCACAAACAATACAACTCTATGACTTGACGCGAAATCCAGGACTTTTGACAATACAGACAGGAAACACACTTCTTAAGACGGGCAGACACCGTATCTACCACGCTATCGACTTAACTAAATACAAACCACTTTTAGACAACATCGAACTTGCTGTCGATGGACTTAACATTTTCAAAGATTTCACGGACCGGACATCTATGTTAAATGCAAAGCTCAATGAAGCTTGGAATTCATATAGACGACTTTACCGATCAAACAGATTAGGCAAAAAAGAGGAGTTTTTAATTTTTTAGGCTCAACCATAAACAGTAATTACTGGAAATTTAGATGAGAACGACTTAATTCAAATTAATAACGATATTAAAAATTTGCAAGATAGGAATCTGGATCTCACCAGGCAAAATAATATTGAGGTAAAACTTAACAAACATTTGGAGAAGCGTATTAACAAGATCATCGATACAGTAAATGCAGAACAACGAATTATCAAACAACAAATAATCACAGCTAGGCAATCTTTACTTATAAACAAGCTCATTAATCAAAATTTTACAGCCATAAGACAAGCTTTTAAAATTTCATTCCATGTGGATCTCTTACAGAAACATCTTGACTCAATTTTTGAAGTAATCCAATTAGCTAAAATTAATATTATTTCAAAAAATTTCTTAGAGTCGGAAGAACTCAAGTTTATTTTGGATAGATTAGAGGAACAGGGAATTACAGTTCTCAGCACTGATCAAGTTTACGATTTTCTGGATATTCGAGCACTCTTCAAAGATTCAGTTCTGTACTTCATCATCGTAGTTCCACAAATCTCACCACACACCTTCAGCAGTCTACTCCTGGAACCGCTTCCCATCGACGGTCAGATCGTTAAGTTACCATGGCATCAAGCAGCAATACACGGAAATCTTACGTATTTTCTCAAGGCAAGCTGTCAATACATCGGAGAGAAAACCCTCTGCGACGAAGATAAGCTACAAGACGTCTCAGACGATAGTTGTTTCTCAAAAATCATTAGAGGACTACTTGGAAAATGTACATTTACAAACTACCGGAATCTAACAAACATAAAACGACTGACAGACAACTACGTCGTCGTGAAAAATTCAACAGTCACGTTATCCACGAATTGTTTAAATAATGACAGGCAGTTATCAGGCACAATCTTGATATTTTTCTCGAATTGTACCATAAGGATTGATCAAAGAAACTTCACCACCTCAACATTTTCGGCACACATCTTTCCAACAGTTATACCACTGGATGGAGTAAATTGAACAAACCGAGTTCAAATCAGAAACCGACCTTCAAGGATTGGAAAAGTTGCACATCATGAATCGAGAGCAGATTCAGTTAATCAAACAACAGCATACGCTCCAAACAGTGACAAGTTTGGGGTTATCTTCCACTTGTATCATTTTAGGCCTCTGCTTGGTAGTCTATAACTGGTTTAAATGGACAACAACATCCAACAGAACAAATCTGACAGCCAACGTAGAAAAACGAGCATCATCCACATCAGAAGACATAAACCTTGGTAGAATTGGATCGGGACGATCCAATCTTGAGGGGGAAGCAGTTAACGCGGGGACCATCCAACTTTCCAACACATCATCACCCGTCACCAAAGAACAGCTCCTCAATATCATAAACGTCGTACAACCGTAAGCACAATCGACATCTAGCTCATCGAGGTCACCGGACAGCAATCAGCCAACGCACCACCGGATAGCAACCAGTCAACGCACCTAGGACTTGCCGACGCAGCACTCGACAACAGTACAACAACACGCGACATCGACTTGGACTACGAACCCGACCACCTGAGCTGAGAACTGCAGCGTTAGGACTTTTAGGGCCATTGGTAGGTTTCAACCAATTTTAATCAATAAATAAAATCATTATTAGTCTTACCTTCATCAAGTTAGCGTGTTTATTTTAAATGAATTCATGTGGTTTAATTTATATATATAAACTCGAAATATCCATGTGAGTATCTATATATATATATATATATTCATATATATATATATATATATATATATATATATATATATATCATATATATATATATATATATATATATATATATATATATATATATATATATATATATATATATATATATATATATATATATATATATGTATATATATATATATATATATATATATATATATATATATATATATGATTTGAGTCGATTTTTTCTAGACGCAATAATTTTTAAATATTTTCATCACTTCTATTTTGTATCTAATTAGTAGTCTTAAGTGAGAAGAAGGCATTGAGTATCATTGTCTCACACAATATACAAGTTCATGCATTGGTATGGTATCAAAAGCTCTGAATTAACAACTGTGGAACTGCATCTAGAACACTAAATTGGGAGCCAAATATAAGCTTATTCTTAATGGCAATAAACTTGAAATGCCAAAGAAGAAGAATAAGAAGTAAGAAGACCCATGAAAGTGAGAAGGGTTGCTTATACCCATGTCTACCATAAGTATTTCCGGATATGCTCGATACACTTGGAGAGATAGCTAGAGTTTGAATGACAACTACATGCCTACTGAGAAGCAAGCACACATGAACCGTAAGACAACACGTATTTGATATTGTTTTCTGTGAAAAAATACGGTAACCGGTGGGATTTGGACCCACGATTTCTCACTCAGTACGTGGATGCATTACAAATTATACACCGTGTATCACAAGGAGACCCGCTGAAAGGCTAAGGGTCTTTATAGATCGATCTAACGTTCACTGTGCAACCTCAAATAATGAAATTCAAATAATGTGAGGGAGCTCAAAATGTTTTTTGATCTTAGCCTTTAGGCTGAGAAGCGATAGTTCAAAATGTTACTTATAACCATTTTTCTAATCTGAACTTCCAATCACAAAGCGCAACGGATTGGACACTTGAACAATATTCCTGAACATAACAATATCCGAGGTTGAAACAAACAAACTCATATCCCAAAGTGCTATACCATCCATTTGGAGTAACATGAAAATTAGCGCCTCTTGTGGTGCAGTTCTCAAGTAAACTATAATCCAATAACACACATATTGGCTTTAGGCAGTACAACAACTTGGCGAAATCTTTAGAAGTTTATGAATTGTAAAACAGCTCAGATAATTAACAACTCTCTCCAATTAGTCAAAGTTCCATATACTGCGTGTCTCATTCTTTGCGGTTTGCTCGCAAACAACGCGTACAGTTGAGAACGAATCTGTAAACAACTGTAGCCGACTATACTTTAAACAGAATATTGTGAAAGTTATCGAATTATTTTGAAAGAGAGAGCTTCTTTCGCTGATGAATATTGGTATATCCCATAAACATTCTTAGTCTAGTCGTAATCAAAACGGAATATGCTATCTCTGTTAAATAAAATATCTACATCGTTCCATAAAACGAATCATAGAACATGATAATAATGAGGGCTTGCATATTCTACAATTTTAAGAAATGCATAAGTTGCTTATTAAGTCCAATTTAGAACATTAAGCATTTTAAATGGATCCTTAAGGTACTCACTCTTAAGCACGGTCTAGAATACCGGTCCAGCTTGCCTTCGATTGTTGAATACCGAGCCTAGAAATAGTTCGAAGCATTAGCGTGTTCTATAGTTTGAATTGGTTATGACTAGGGTTCTGATGCATAGTCAGTTTGCTTTTTTTTTGGAATGCATCTGATATTGACTGATAAAGGGGCGCGCCTTTGAAGAGTGCTCTCACTCCTCAAAGTGTTTAAATAGCGGAAACTTTCAATAAACTTCGATTCATTGCCAAGAGAAACAAACAATGACAACTGTAACAACACCGAATCCTTTATCATTTCTCAATAGTGATGAGGTAAATCGACATGCACTTAACAAAGGTTACGGGATATACTACAATAGATCTAATTACTGGTCGCAGTGCACTATGGTCCAGATTACGAATTTACGAGGAAACATGCTTCCAGCGCCTAAACTTGAATCTTTACAGCAAAGTGATGTTCTACACTATGGTTTGTATCACTAAGGCCCATTTTGTGATGTTAATTAAAATTAGGGTGGTCCCCATTTTCGCGGAAATACAAAACCTAACTTTTTTATTTGCACAAATAGACGTTTACATTATTCGGCAAAGTTGTAGCGCAAAAAATTTCAATCGGTGCTCTAAATCGGTCAAATTTTAACTTTCAAAAAAATTGGTGGTGAAACTTGAAATAAAAACAACGGCCCATTTTTTATGTTGATAAAAATTAGGGTGGTCCCCATTTTCACGGAAATACAAAAACTAACTTTTTTATTTGCAGAAATAGACGTTTACATTCTTGAACAAAGTTGTAGCGCAGAAAATTACATGGAATTTACATATAAATTTTTTTTTGTAGCTTGAAAATTGACCGATTTAGAGCAACTTTTCCCTCGTCAACTTAGGGTGTACCATAAAAAAAAGTTTTTCTGTCCTAACTTTTTTATTTAAATTTCCATCGTAAAATTTTGTTAAGACAAGTTGTAGAACTTTTAAAGGCGTGTATTTTAATATATTAATTTTGCCACTAGCTTTAACTAATCAATAGTTATTGAAGTTTTTCTTCTAAAACCATGCCAGATTCAAATGTAATTTTCTCAAGATACAGAAATAACATATCTCTTGTTTTCACATATGCTTAACACTATAAATTGTCCTATTGAATGACGTCTTTAATTTATTTTCGTGTTTGCCCCAATCATAAAAATCAACATTTGAAAAGGGCGTATTTTTTTAAGAAAAACTTCAATAACTATTGATTGGTTGAAGCTAGCGGCTAAATTTGTGCACCAAAGTACGCGTCTTTATAAGTTCTAAAACTCGTTTGAACTCAACTTTACGGTGGGAATTTAAATTAAAAAGTTAGGGCAAAAAAAACTTTTTTTAATGGTACACCCTAAGTTGATGAGGGAAAATTGCTCTAAATCGGTCAATTTTTAAGCTACATAAAAATTTATATATGAAAATTCCATGAAATTTTCTGCGCTACAACTTTGCCCAATAATGTAAACGTCTATTTGTGCAAATAAAAAAGTTAGGTTTTGTATTTCCGTGAAAATGGGGACCACCCTAATTTTAATTAACATCACAAAATGGGCCTTAGTGATACAAACCATAGTGTAGAACATCACTTTGCTGTAAAGATTCAAGTGTAGGCGCTGGGAGCATGTTTCCTCGTAAATTCGTAATTTGGACCATAGTGCAGTGGTTTATGTCCCGCACAGAGGAAAAAAACGAGCCGATGGACTCGTACCTAAAGGAAAAGATGTATCGAACATGACCTTTGTATCTTTCAAAATTGGCTTTAGCCCTGCTTTAAAAGCGCAAGCCCTCAATGCAGAAAACTGGCCCGACGGTTTGATGTTTAGGGAGTTTGTGAATCAACCAAAAAATATGCACCGACGAAAATATACCTCGACCAAGGACAGCACTAAATCCCGTTTTGGTGGTGTTTTGGTTGCTATTGCTCAGCAATATGTCAGCCGTGTTGTGCACACCGTGAATGGGCATAGTTTAGAACAAATTTGTGTTTCATCGACGATCAGAGGAAGAAAGTTTTTAATTTGTGCGATATATATTCCACCGGACAAGAGTCGCGATGTTAGTGTAATTAATGACCACGTTTCCTCTTCGAATGAGCTGTGCGAAAGATGTTCATCTGATGAAGCTATTCTGGTGTGTGGTGACTATAACCAACCACGTATGCGTTGGGTTTCAATAGATAACATTGTTCAAAGTGATAGTTCTCAACTCCCGCTTCCAGTAGCGCTCTTTTGGATGGTATGGATTTTTTGTGCCTCAGCCAAAAGAACCTTGTGCGGAATCACCTCGATCGCTCTCTCGATCTTGTGTTTTGTTTGCCTGATTGTGTGGCTAACGTGAATAGATGCTCAACTTCGTTGCTTTCCGTTGACATCACCTCCAGCTTGGAATTTCTGTACCTGCGCGTGTTGTTTGCGACGAACACGCAATTGGAAAGTCAATTGGAGCGACCGCTGAACTTTCGTATGATTAATTTTGTTGCGCTCTCGGACTACTTTTTTTTTAATAATCATTTATTTGTACAGGCTCAATCGAATTAACTTTACAGAGCCAAATTTTCATACTTTCATACATCATTTAACACTCTCGGACTACTTGGAAACCGTTGACTGGAATGCAATAACTGCTAGCAATAATATTGATGAGATGTTGGAAACGTTTTGTTCCGATTTGAACGATTGGTTTGTTTATAACGTCCCAAGAATTATGCCCCCAGTTTCACCCGCATGGAGTACTTTCGATTTACGGGATTTAAAACGTTCGCGTAACAGTTGCCAACGGAAATTACGACGCCATCGATTGCCTAGCAACAAAAGAAATTTTCAACTAGCCAGCAATGCGTACCGATTTTTGAATGCCACGCTATATAAATCTTACGTTTTGCGTGTGCAAATTAGTCTGAAAATTAATCCTATTAGTTTTTGGAAGTTTGTTAATGCCAAACGAAAAAGTGCAACGATTCCAACGAACGTTTGTTTGAACGACACGACTGCAGCGTCTGCAACAGAGTCCAGTCAGTTGAATCCTAGAGGGTTTGAGCTGTTTAGTGGAATACCTGTAACTAGAAATTAGAAGAAAAATTAGTATCTTCCATTTAATTCCAACTACGTTTGCTTATCTTCGACAGATACGCGTATTTCGTCTACAATGTGCAGACTTCTTCAGTGTCTCGTACTAAGTCGAGTTATTAGTACGAGACACTGAAGAAATCTGCACATTGTAGACGAAATACGCGTATCTGTCGAAGATAAGCAAAGGTAGTTGGAATTAAATGGAAGATACTAATTTTTCTTCTAATTTCTAGTTCCAGTCAGTTGTTTGCTGAACATTTTGCGTCCGTGTTTGCAACGAACCCTGCTTCAATATTGGAAATCGAAGAAGCCATACGTGATGTTCCCGTTGGTTTTGTTGATCTTGGAGTTTTTGATGTAAATCCAGAAATGGTCTCAATGGCTGCAAAAAAAATGAAACGTTCGTTTGTTCCAGGCCCTGATGGTTTCCCTGCAGTTGTAATCTGTCATTGTATTGTCGTTTCAGCACAACCATTGTGTGATATTTTCAATCGTTCACTCCAGCAAGCAATGTTTTCCCGCATCTGGAAAAAAAATCGTTTATGACACCTGTTTTTAAACGTGGAGATCGCCACGATGTTATTAACTATCGAGGTATAACGAGTTTGTCAGCTGTTTCGAAGTTGTTTGAAATAATAGTTTGTGGAATTGTTCTTGATGCTACAAAAAGCTACATACCTACAGATCAACACAGATTTTTGCCTGGACGATCGGTTACCACCAACTTGTTAAGTTTTACGTCGAGGTGCATTGCGAGTTTGGAGGATAAGGCGCAAGTTGATGTTGTTTACACTGACTTGAGAGCAGCGTTTGATAAAATTGACCATGGAATATGGATATGAACAACGTTCAGCGTGCCGTTTGCAGCTCTCTTCCGTTGGACAAGGACCTCCTAGCAGCAGCTAAAGAAAGATTCTCAGGGGCTCCTGTGCATCAGCGTATTAGGTTTCAACGTGGAGAAATTATTAACCCATACCCAGCTGAAGAGCATTTACGTCAAGAATGCCCAACTTCATCTTCCAATTGGACCTTTCGGCCGGTGTTAAGGACATCATTTTCAAACCATTCTTCGCCGTGTTCGTGCCAACGTACGGGTTTTCAACAGAACTGACGCACTCTGAAGAGGTAGAATGTTTAGAATTAAGTAATTCTAATTGTATTGACAAGTTCTCAAACCTTTCTTCACACTCTAATGTAACTGAAGTGCTGATATATTGTCAGAACTTTAATCGTATGCAAAGCTCATCCAAGATGAAAACAATTTACAAAAATTTAATGAGTTCATCTTTTTCTATCATATTGGGTACAGAAACTAGTTGGAATGAGAGCATTAAAAGTGAAGAAATGTTTGGGAATGATTTTTGCGTATTCAGAGACGACCGTAACCATCAAATGGCACAAAGGAGGTCTGGAGGTGGTGTCCTCATTGCGATTTCATCTAAATTTAATGCTGAACTAATTCCCTCTACCAAATTTAAGGAGTATGAACATGTCTGGGTTAAAGCGCAAATAGCTGGTGAAATTCATGTGTTTGTATCTGTGTATTTCCCACCTGATCATGCTAACAAAAACTCATACGAAGCATTTTTTCAAAATGCTGAAGAAATCCTCTCAGATCTTTCCCCTGAGATTAAAGTTCACGTATACGGCGACTTCAATCAACGCAATGCGGACTTCATTTTTGATGTTGAAAATGAAGGTATTCTTCTTCCAGTCGTTGGGGACAATGTGACATTACAGTTAATTTTTGACAAAATTGCCAGCCTTGGTTTGAATCAAATTAATCATGTGAAATCAGTCCGCATCGAGCTCTCATGCCGTGCGGTTCTATTTTCTTTTTGCTAAAGGAAGTATTCTTGCTACCTAAAGCTACAACAAAATTAAACAGCACTTTTCAGTGCTAAACATTACCTGCAAATTCTTTATCTACATTACCTTAATTCCTTTTCGATCCTTGTCTGGACCCTACGCGAGGTAATCCGACTTGGATATCGGCTTGGAAAATTCCTCTTCGACCCTTCGGATTCTTGTAGAATCTGCTTGGAAGTTGATTAGGAGAAAACGTTTAAATTCCTAATTTAAAATTCCTTTTCGGTCCCTCAGATTCTTAAAGAAATCGTAGAGGTACTCGTTTTGGAGAGTATGGCGCCTAAACGCAAAAGAAAGGGGCAATCTCAAGATTCCCCTTCTAACGATATTGATTTAAACAATCAATATGATATTCTTTCCGATGACGAGAATGATCCGTCAATCAGGCAAAATTTAAAACATTCCCGAATTAATAAAGGGAAAGAAAAGGTACCACCTATTGTGGTAACAACTTCTGATTTTCATGGTCTCCGTAAGGAACTCACGAATTTCATTAAAGATGCAAAATTTTCGTTTCAGATTGGTCGTCGGGGTGAATGCCGTGTTCTGGCTGAAACCTTGATCGGTTTCAAACTTGTCCTCGAGTATCTTACTCAAAGAGGCATTAAATTTTTTACGTATGACACCAAAAATGAACGTCTGTTCAAGGTGGTTCTAAAAGGTCTGGCCAGTGGCGAATCCCTGGACGAGATCAAAAGAAATTATTAAATTACTTGGAGTTACACCAGTTCAAGTAATAAAAATGAAAATGAAATCCCAACCTGGCGATTCTCGCAAAGGGATTTCTAATGAATTTTATTTAGTTCATTTTAAATCAAATGAACTGAATAACCTTAAGGCATTAGAAAAAGCCAGTCTTATGCTCCATGTCAGAGTAAAGTGGGAACACTTTAGGAAGCCTGGAGGAAATTGTCAACAGCTCACCCAGTGCCGCAAATGCCAAGGATGGGGTCATGGGACAAAAAATTGTCACATGGATGCCAAGTGTATGCATTGTGGCGATCCCTCTCACGCCAAGGACAGCTGTCCTGTGAAGGATCCCAAAAATTTTAAATGTGCAAATTGTGGTGGAAACCACAAATCCAATTTTTGGGAATGCAAGACCCGCAAAGCGATCTTACATTCTCGTACTAAGCATCAGGTAGCGACCGCTTCGCGTTCCCGACCAGGTACCCATTCCTCGGCTGTTAACAACGGTCATCGAGGAGTAAATCCTACGTTTGTACCAATGGGTACGAACAATGCCCAACCGTCAAATTTTCCACTGCTAACTGCTGTTAACAATGGTCAGCGACGCACAAATGTACCCGTAAGTACAAACAGTGCACATGCTTACAATTCTCCAATCATACGTGCTGCTAACAATGTTCAGCTGGGTAATGGAAATACCTACGCCGCCGTTACAGCCGGTCGAAATCAAAATTCCAACAGAAATGTTGAAGATTTTGACTTAGGTAGCATAACCGCTCCTAAAATGGATTTCTTACAGAAATCATTGATCGATATGATTAATGGTATGTTAAATACAAACTCCATGTTTGACGCAATTCAAACTGGTATAAAATTTGCAAACAATATTGTCATGACCCTGAAATTCAGCAATGGGTATTAAGACACTGAATATTTTAAATTGGAATGCTCGATCTATTAAAGATAATGAAGACGAGCTGTTTAACTTTTTACGAGTTCATAACGTGCATATTGCCGTTGTAACTGAAACTTTTCTTAAACCAGGTAATAAAATAAAAAGGGATCCCAATTATTTTGTATACCGCAATGATCGTCTTGATAGTCCAGGTGGTGGCGTAGCCATAATTGTCCATAGGCGTATCAAACATCAAATTCTTTCTTCATTTGATACCAAGGTTTTTGAAACTTTGGGGATTTCTGTTGAAACAAAATTTGGTCAAATTTCACTATTAGCTGCCTATTTACCATTTCAATGCGTAGGACAGCAAAAGAATCTCCTCAAGGGTGACCTTCAGAAGCTTACCCGTAATAGGTCCAAATTCTTCATTATTGGTGATTTTAATGCAAAACACCGTTCATGGAATAATGCTCAAAGCAATTCCAATGGTAATATACTATTTGATAATTGTTCTGCGGGTTATTATACCATACAATATCCAAACAGCCCAACTTGCTTTTCTTCTGCAAGAAACCCCTCAACTATTGATTTGGTCTTAACTGATTCATGTCAACTTTGTAGCCAATTGGTTACCCACGCTGACTTCGGTTCGGATCACCTTCCAGTAACTTTTGAAATATTCCAAGAAATAATTACTAATCCCAACAGTTCTACTTTCAATTACCATAGAGCTGATTGGAACCAATATCAAACATTCATGGAACATAACTTTGATCCTAACATTCCTTTGGAAACTACAAATGATATTGATGATGCTCTTGAATCTCTGACTACTTCTATAGTCGAAGCAAAAGCTGTCTCAGTTCCAAAATGCGAGGTAAAGTTCAATTCAATTATAATTGACGACGATCTTCAGCTTTTGATCCGTCTGAAAAATATCCGTAGAAGACAATATCAAAGAACACGCGATCCCACCATGAAAATTATCTGGCGAGTTTTGCAAAAACAAATTAAAAAACGCTTCTCTGCCCTGAGGAACAAACAATTTGAAGATAATGTGTCAAAATTAGACCCGAGCTCCAAACCTTTTTGGAAACTCTCCAAAATTTTAAAGAAACCTCAAAAGCCTATTCCAGCGCTCAAAGAAGGTGATAAAATATTGTTAACAAATGTGGAAAAAGCTCAAAAACTTGCTAAGCAGTTTGAGAGTTCCCATAGTTTTAGTTTGGGTCTTACTAGTCCTATTGAGAATCAGGTTGCTCGTGATTATCTGAATATCTCCTCCCGGGATAATATTTTCGATGAATCCTGGGGCACTGATTTGGATGAAGTAAAATCTATAATTAAAAAGTTCAAAAATATGAAAGCTCCAGGTGATGATAGAATTTTCTATATACTCATCAAAAAACTCCCAGTGAGTACCTTGTCTTTCATGGTAAAATTATTTAATAAATGTTTTCATTTGGCATATTTTCCTGACAAATGGAAAAATGCCAAAGTTGTTCCAATTTTGAAGCCCGAGAAAGATCCAGCTGAAGCTTCTAGCTACAGACCAATAAGTTTACTTCCTTCAATAAGTAAACTTTTTGAAAAGATAATTTTGAATAGAATGATGCTTCACATCAATACAAACTCAATTTTAGCAGATGAGCAGTTTGGATTTCGCCATGGCCATTCAACTACTCATCAGCTCTTAAGAGTTACTAACTTAATACGTACAAACAAATCTGAAGGCTGCTCAACTGGAGTTGCTCTTCTAGACATAGAAAAAGCATTCGACAGTGTTTGGCATGAAGGTTTGATTGCTAAATTGAAAAACTTTAATTTTCCGCTCTATATTATGAAATTAATTCAAAATTATTTAACTGACAGAACTCTACAGGTAAATTATCAGAATTCCAAATCTGATCGAATACCTGTTAGAGCTGGAGTTCCTCAGGGTAGTATTCTTGGACCGATATTGTATAACATTTTTACTTCCGACCTCCCTGATTTGCCTCAGGGTTGTCAGAAATCCTTGTTTGCCGATGACACAGGCATTTCCGCTAAAGGAAGAAGCCTTCGTGTCATTTGCAGGAGACTGCAGAAAAGTTTAGACATTTTCTCTTCTTATTTACAGAAATGGAAGATTTCTCCCAACGCTTCCAAAACTCAACTTATAATATTCCCACATAAACCTAGAGCTTATTTCTTGAAACCTAGTAGTAGTCACATAGTTACTATGAACGGTGTTCCAATTTCTTGGTCAAGTCAAGTGAAATACCTTGGTCTGGTACTTGATCAAAAATTAAACATCAAAGATCACATTGAGGGCATTCAAGCCAAATGTAATAAATATATAAAATGTTTATATCCTCTTATAAACAGAAAATCAAAACTTTGTCTGAAGAACAAACTACTAATATTCAAACAAATTTTTAGACCGGCCATGCTTTATGCTGTTCCAATATGGTCTAGTTGTTGTGCTACCAGGAAAAAAACACTTCAAAGGATTCAGAACAAAGTTCTGAAGATGATTTTGAAGCTGCCTTCTTGGTACAGTACTATCGAAGTACATAGAATTTCGAATGTTGAGACTTTAGAGCAAATGTCCAACAAAATAATTAATAATTTCAGACAAAAATCGTTGCAATCTTCATTTGCAATGATTAATTCCCTTTACGCTTAGTTAAAATTAATGTTAGTTTGTTTTTAGTTTTAAGATTATTATTGTTATATTGACACGCAGGCATTAAAACCTGTTTAAAATACTGAACTGCTAAGGCATGCACAATGTAAACAAAATTAGTATATATTTTAACAATTAGGGTTGATAAATTACGGTAGTAGTAGTTGGAGCACCTAGATTAACATGAAATGTAATTATTTATTAATTTGGAACAAATAAAAAGTTAAAAAAAAAAAAAAAAAAAAAAAAATCATGTGAAAAATCAGCAAAATTGTTATTTAGATTTTTTGCTGACAAACATTCATGAGGATTTTTGTGTTAATGAATGCCTGACGCCCTTATGGAAAAACGAACAATTTCATACTGCAATTGAATATTCTTTATTTGTTCATTACAACCCACGGCCCAACGACTATGATTATGAGGAAATCTTTGAATACAACAAAGCTAATTACGAGAACATAAAAATTAAGCTAAATTCAATCAACTGGCAATCAATCATACGAAATGAAGTACACATCGAAAGCGCTGTTGATGTCTTCTACAGGTTTTTATTTGAAATAATTAATGAAAACGTACCTCTTAAAAGAAAAAGACGCAGATATAACTCCAAATATCCAATATGGTTCAACCGGAATATTATTAATTTGAAAAATCAGAAGCAAAAGGCCCACAAAATTTACAAGAAAAGCAACTCTAATGTCAATCTGCAAAATTATCTGAATATCTGTGATCAGCTTAATTCAGCAATCAATTCCGAATTGGAAGAGTATAATTTCAGAACAGAGAGTGAAATCAAATCATGTCCTAAACAGTTTTTCAAGTATGTCAGAACAAAATTAAAATCAAACAACTTTCCTTCAAAAATGCATCTTGATGACAAAAGCGCTGGAGACCCTGGTGAGATTTGTGACATGTTTGGAAAGTATTTCCAAGAAATTTACACGACATTTTCAGATGATGATCGCGATCTAGATTATTTTTCATTCTTTCCTGCATCCTCAAATGACATTAGAGTTAGTCAGGTAGATGTTCAAGACATTCTTGCTGGTTTGAAAAATCTTGATGCTGCGAAAGGTGCGGGACCTGATGGAATCCCTCCAGTATTTATGAAAAATCTTGCATTTGAACTAACTTCGCCTTTATTTTGGCTCTTCAATTTGTCACTTGATTCAGGTCAGTTCCCTAAAATTTGGAAAAACTCATACCTAATACCCATATATAAGTCAGGAAAAAAATCCGATATTCGCAATTACCGTGGAATTGCTATTATGTCTAGCATCCCAAAGCTCTTTGAAGCTATCGTCAATAGAAAATTGTTCAGCCAAGTACAAAATGTTATAACAAATTCGCAGCATGGATTTTTCAAAGGACGCTCAACTTCCACAAACTTGTTAGAATTCGTAAATTATTCATTAAACGCAATGGACAACGGCAACCATGTCGAAGCGCTGTACACTGATTTTAGCAAGGCCTTTGACCGTATTGACATTCCTCTGTTACTCTACAAGTTAGGAAAAATAGGATTTGAGGATACATTTCTTAAATGGATACAATCGTATTTAATAAATCGGCAACAAGTAGTCAATTTTAATGGTAAAAAGTCACACCCTGTTCATGTATTATCTGGAGTTCCCCAAGGCTCGCATCTAGGCCCTTTGCTTTTTATTTTGTTTGTCAATGATATTTCTTACATTCTTAAGCAGGTCAGAATTCTCATCTATGCAGACGACATGAAAATATTTATGGAAATTAAGAACGACCAAGATAATGTAACTTATATAAACGAAATATTATTATTTGATATATGGTGCAAAAAAAGCTTACTAGAAATAAACGTTAAGAAATGTAATTTAATTACTCTCAGTAGAAAACGATATACACCACAAATTACTGTTTCTTTAGGAACTGAAATTGTAGAAAAATGCGAGAGAGTCAGAGGTGTTATTGTAGATTCTAAGCTTAATTTTATCGTCCATTACAACACAATTATCCATAAAGCAACCAATATGCTAGGTTTTATTAAACGCTTTGGTCAAAACTTTCATGACCCATATACGATCAAAACATTGTACGTTGCATATGTCAGGTCTATTCTAGAGTATTGTAGTGTCATATGGTCTCCTTTTATGAAAACACATGAAGAACGATTAGAATCAGTCCAAAAACAATTTCTTTTGTATGCTCTCCGTAAATTAGGCTGGACAACATTTCCACTTCCGTCTTATGAAGCACGGTGTATGCTTATTGACATTCAAACTCTAAAAGAACGAAGGGAATTTGCCATGATCTCTTTTGTAAACGATATTGTATCACATCGCATTTCCTCCCCTAACTTATTATGTAGTCTAAATTTCTACACCCCCTCGCGAATTTGTTTTGACTACTACGTTAATGGCAATACTCTCAGTAGAGTGGCCAGTGTTACTGATCTGGGTGTTCAACTAGATTCAAAAATGGCTTTTGAACTACAGCGTTCTGCGATCATATCAAAAGCAACTCGACAGTTGGGCTTTACTTCCAAGGTGGCGAAGGGTTTTTTGGACCCACATTGCTGGAAGTCATTGTACTGTGCACTTGTCCGTCCAATTTTGGAAAACGCATCGGTGGTATGGCAGCCTTACCAGGCCACGTGGTGCCTCAGAATCGAACGAGTTCAGAAGCGGTTTATTCGTTTGGCTCTGAAAAACTCGCCGTGGCGAGATCCTGACAACTTGCCACCGTCTCCTGAAAGATGCCGACTACTAGGATTGTACACGCTTGAACGACGTCGAAAAATACAGCTGTCGTTGTTTATTGCTAAGCTGTTGAATGGTGAAGCTGATGCTCTCGAACTACTTTCTATGTTGAACTTTAGGGTATCGAATAGAACCCTACGGAACTCCACCAATTTTTTACCGGACTGTGTTTGGATACAATGAACCGATTTCAGCATGTATTCGTGCGTTTACTGCAGTCGAAGAGCTATTCGAGTTTAATGAACCATCTGGACGTTTCGCGAATCGGATAAGAACGGCATTGAACTAGCTTTTAAGAGAAACGTGTTTTTACTAGTTTATTAGTTGAATTTTATTCATTAAGACTACCCATTGTCAGATGAATTATTTGAAATACAAATACAAATAATGAAATTGCACGAGAACTAAAAGAAATAGATGTTTGGTGTCAAAGAACGAATCATAGAACATGATAAGAGGCTCAGTTTTGTCAAAAAAAATTATCAAGTTAATCATGCATTTGTTGGAAAAAATCTGCAAAAATGTACGAAGCAGTTTAAAATTTTGTTACTCTTAAAATGTGACTTGTCTCATTCAACAGCAAAATTTTGTGATAACGATTTCAAGCAAATTTTCTTAGCTTTCGAACGTATGTTTGAGTCTTACTCGTGAATGTTTTACTCTTTAAGCATACTCTTTGCGTTAGTGCAAGTAAAGTGCAAGCATACCCTCGAAATAAAAAAGTTCAATAAATCTGTAATAGTTGACATTTGACCATATTGAGAATATGGTCATAAAAATGTATTGGTGGTGGAAAAACATGGTTCCAGTAACATTGGCCACCGGGAATCTGCTACAAATGGATAGAGTTTGTTAATTAAATGTGTGAGCAAAGCAGTCCAGAGTAGTTATAGAGAGTTTTCGTCTTAGGCTAAATATCTCAGTGTGTCATTCGTCGTCTTTTGATATTATTATATCTGTTCCAAATCATGCCGCATAGATGGCGCTGTAGTCTATCTTTTCTAAATTAAGCGCTAGAGATTTGCCGTCTTCGGCAAAGTTTCTCGGTATGTTGTTCATGCCGCAGAGATGGCGCTGCAGTCTATCTTTTCTAAATTAAACGCAAGAGAGTTGCCGTCTTCGGTCTTTCTTCAAATAAGGTTAAAAAAACAATATGAATTGTTGTCAAAATTTCAAATTCTACCCTACTCTCCAGCTTTGGATTGTATAGCCATTAACACATCAACTAACCACTAGAAATTAGAAGAAAAATTAGTAATTTCTAGTTACTGGTATTCCACTAAACAGCTCCACCCTCTAGGATTCATCAACTAACCGTTGTGTGCCCAACAAAAATAAAACACCCGTAAAACAGGCCGACAGGGTACCCGCGTACCCACCAAATTCAAATGGTTGTCACTCTCGCAAATATTGGCCGATTTTTGTTTTGTTTTCACCGTTAGATTCAGAAACTCATCTGCTTTAGGGATATTGACAGCAACGTCCATTTGAATTCATCTGGTTCCCGTATATCCGTGTTTCCGGGGCTGAGGTTCGGTACGGAGACACTATTTGGGAATATCAAGTGAATTTCTGGAAAAGACTGTCAAAACCTTTGGTATAATTCCTTAAAACACATTTCTATTCCATAAACCTCAATATGCCAACTTGTCCCCGGACCGGAACATATATAGAAGGGGCCACGAACAAATATAGAAGGAAACCCCAGCAATATGGGTATAAAAATTAATGAAATTTCTCCAGTAAGATATCTGTCAACATTTTATGGCCATTTGATGACGTGTTCTCAGACCGGTGGTTCCGGTGGGCCTTCGAGTGGCCATAAACATTTTCAAAATAAAACCTTGGCAATATGGGAATCAAAGTTCATGAAATTTCTTCAGTAGAATATTTGTCCACAAACCAGTTTTCCGGAACAAGTATTCGTGGGGTCTCGAATGGCCGTGAACAAATTTAGAAGGAAACCCTAGCAGTATGGGTATCGAAATTCATGAAATTTCGTCAGTAAGATATTTCTCAACGTATTGGGGGCATTTGATGATTTATCTTCGGACCTGAGCGGTTCCATATCATTTCAGCAACGAGTAATTTTCATATTTTTTGATTTGCATGAAACCTTGCATACACGTTTTTGGGGAAGAAAAACGCCGTTTTGCATACTTGGTTCGCCATTTTGAATCTAGCCTTACTTATGAGAAGGGCCTATGAAAAATGCACATGATATCTTCAAAAAATTGTATCTCGGAAACGGTTTGTCCGATTGGTTTGGTGCCTTCGGCGAAATTTTAGACAATTGTTGGTGCTATATGGAAAAAATATGCACGGTAAAAAAAAAGTTTGATTTTTGTGTTTTGAACTAAAATATAGATTTTCCCTTAAAAGTGACCTGTCAATAATTTTTTAATTATTCTAATGTTATAGCTGACTTGAAATGCTATCTAGTGCACAGTGAGTTGTTCTGGAGAAAAATAGGTTACAATGAAAAAAAATTTTTTAAAAAAAATTATAATTTTCAAAAAAGCTATTAAGAAAAGTCAAAAAAGTTTGTCACCCTAATTTTATGAAAGAACATCAAATTTGCAAGCAAAAAGTACTTTGGTAACATTTTTCTAAGATGCACCGTTTAGAAGATATTACTGATTCAATATTGATTTTTTGATAACTTAATAAGTTTTGGCCCTTTTCGGATGTACTCCGTGTTTTTTTTCAGTTTCAAAAGTATTTTTTTCGGAAAGATTGGAAAATTTTGAGTTAAAATGACACTGACAGCTTAAAGATTCGAGTGAAATTCTCTGCCTTAAAAGTATTTTGAAAAACAATTTACAAAATCCCACTATCAGGAACAATGATTTCTTCCAGTTATTTTTGGTGTATTGTGTTGAAAATGTGCATTCAACTCTTGCATATCGCCTAACAGTTTCATCCATTTAAAATTAGCAAGATTGAAAAGAGCAATTAGCAAGATTGAAAAGAGCGAATTAAGCTTATTTTTCAGTGATGGTGATTGTGCGCAATAAAAAAAAACATTATATGTTGGATATCATCAGTTTATTTTTATTCCTGTATTTTTATAAAATTATTGTTTACACAACTTTCTTAACAATATCGAATATTTTGGCATCATTGTCAGGACAGTTTGAATAAAGCTTTGCCTTTATTTACATTAATTGTTATGTTATATATTCTCCGTGCGAGGAGTAACGATTATGATGTAGAAGGAGATGTTCGCTCATCACCATGAGGCACTATGAGTGAACAACAATGTTTTTGGCTAGAATGAAAGATATGAAGAGAAAGTTTTGATAGTTCCGCTAGTGTGCGGCAGGCTTGGAAATGTAACAGATGTTTTAGGAAAATTGAGCGAAAAGGGCATGTGTACAGTGGTATTCGACCTACCCCGCAGTGGGATGTTAGGCAAAAATGTCGTTGGTTCGAATACCACTGTACACATGCCCTTTTCGCTTAATTTTCCTAAAACATCTGTTACATTTCCAAGCCTGCCGCACACTAGCGGAACTATCAAAACTTTCTCTTCATATCTTTCATTCTAGCCAAAAACATTGTTGTTCACTCTTAGTGCCTCATGGTGATGAGCGAACATCTCCTTCTCTTTGCCTTTATTGTATTTTCTGATAGAGGAAGAAATGAGTGGAATTTTTGAGTTCCTTGAATTGTTTTTGCATTATTATATTGATTATTTAGCTGCAAAGACATATTTTCGTATTCTTCTGCAGTAGAATAACAAAATGACAACTTTGTAAGTTCTTCTTCTTTTCGTTTGTTTGCCCAATTAAACAACTCTCTTGCAGTCTTTATCGAGTGTTCGCGTTCTTTGGCTAAACTTGCTCTGGTAGCCATGCGTTTTATCGTACCTCCAATAGCATCGCATGGACCTTTTCCGTGCGATGTTGCGAAGAAATGCCATTCAGCATCAATACCATACTTTGACTTAAATTTACAAAGGCTAGAAAAGTTTTTTCGGTTTTTATACTGTGAAGCAGCACCATCTGACATAAAATAAATTTTTTTATGTTTTTATTTTGATCAATTTGTAAAAAGTTTATCATTTTATCAATAAACAAATTAACAGCGACTGAATCATGTCTTAGTTCTTCAGAAATTATAACGAAGCTAAAATGTTTAATTTGCATATTTTCAGTATAATATATTACGAAAGGATGGATTGTGGCCTGTTGCACGTTCCAATGGTGTGATTGAACTTCATCCTGCAAAATGAAGCTGTAATTTTCAGAAAAGTCACAAATAGCTAAAAATTCACCATCTTGCAAGTTTTGTTTTGTAGTTTTCAAAAAATTGGATTGTTCGGTTTTTACAAAATCATGCGGAATCAAACTTTCTAATTTTGAGCTGAAAAATGAAACAAACTCATCGGTTTGCTTTACAATAGTTTCTAAATCACATCTGTCAGTGGTAACCCATTGTTCGAATGAAAGCTTTTCAACAAAGTTTTCTTCCAGTTGTTTCAATAAACTGTCTTCTAAAACTGAGGTATCTGGGCAATTTTTACATCTTCGTAGATGGCAATGAGTTGTCTTATTTTCGCAAAGTAATCTATTCGTTAATGTTTTTAGAACATTCAAGACATTGCATTTTTTTAAGCTATGTAGAATTAAATTGACATTTTCATGCGTAGTGCAAACGCAAACATTATGTGTTCCTGTGATAGTCAATAGTTTACATTGCCTTGGCCGGAGGCTTGCAAATGATGAAAACCCTATTTTTACATTGACGTACATTTCATTAAAGCGATTAAAAGCTTCTCTCAATGTCATCATTAACAATCTTTTCTGAACAGCTAATCTCTTATTTCCTGTCTTTACGCTAACAAAATCTCTTTGGCCTGGCATTGCACGGCTTATATCATCGTCCTCAAAAAAAATCAAAACCAGTTCTTTTGTTTCATTACTCAAAGCTTTTCCAGAGCTTGAACCTTGAGATGAATCAAATACATTATCTCTTTCCTTTCTTGCATCTGATGCCATATTTCTACTCGTTTCAAATTCGTCTACAATTTTTTGTACTGACCATGATTTTGGTAACAATGATAAAATTAATAGTTTTTCTTGCCTTGTGGCTGAATTTAAAAATTTCATTTTCATATTTTCTATGACTTCATTAAACTTGTTTGCTTTTTCTGTTTTAGCGTCTAATTTAAAAAGATTTCTTCGTACACCTTCGACGATTTCAGCGCACTTCTTTTCAGGATAGTGAACATTTTTAACCTTACCTAAATCTATAGGTGAAACACGAATAGCTGCTATTCCTCGGTTGAATATTTCGACGTCTACAGGCATCGTGAAGTCTTCATTTGATTGAATTGTGCTTAGCGTTGACGCTGATTGTATCGTGACCAAACTTTCATAGCTTTGCGAATCAGGTACATCAGGTATGGTCTGAACAGTTGGGCGAATACATTTTATTTTACTCATTTTGTAATCTGTAACATAGACAATATTTTCCAATTGTTAGTTTTGTACGAAAATATCACAAAACATATAATTAAAATGTGTATTTAAAACTTACCTTTGCACCAAAACGTGTTACACTTTCCTTTACAATTATTATGTTATCAAACAACACTAGATCTCGTTAAAAAACACAGGATTATGAGCTGAAATTACTATAATCACTATGCTTCTAGCGACCTTTCTGCATTTACTGTTTGGTAGATACTGGATTAATTCAGAACCGAGTCAGACATTATTATACAGCTCACGGGTAGAAATCATAGAATACTGGGTAAAGACTGTTGGAAGATAGGTGGAGTTGAACGCTCAGGTATCGTCGAACCTTCAGGTACGAGTTTGGAGAGTTGGAGCGAGGTAGATTTGCTGGCATAGGTATATTGTTATTGAAGAAGATTGTAAATTGTATATACCTAGAATGAATAAAGAGTGCGGCGGTTGTTGATTGAGGTATCAGTCGGCAGCCGTCTAGTTTGATGGAAGGTGACTAAGACTGCGTTCTTTTTGTTTATTATTAAGAAACGGTCATCGACGGAGCTAGCCTCGTTATGGCCAGCGTGGCCATGGTGGACTAGTTCCAACAAAGACCATGTTTACAATCACCAACTGTACGTAGTACAGCTAACTGGTATCTAATTACCTGTATCTAATACTTGTTAGCACGTTTTCAGCACAACGCACCAAAAATCACTTGAAGAAATCATTGTTCCTGATAGTGGGATTTTGTAACTTGTTTTTCAAAATACTTTTAAGGCAGAGAATTTCACTCGAATCTTTAAGCTGTCCGTGTCATTTTAACTCAAAATTTTCCAATCTTTCCGAAAAAAATACTTTTGAAACTGAAAAAACACGGAGTACATCCGAAAAGGGCCAAAACTTATTAAGTTATCAAAAAAATCAATATTAAATCAGTAATATCTTCTAAACGGTGCATCTTAGAAAAATGTTACCAAAGTACTTTTTGCTTGCAAATTTGATGTTCTTTCATAAAATTAGGGTGACAAACTTTTTTGACTTTTCTTAATAAATCCTAGAGGGTTTGAGCTGTTTAGTGGAATACCTGTAACTATAATTTAGAAGAAAAATTAGTAATCTCCATTAAATTCCAACTACCTTTGCTTATCTTCGACAGATACGCGTATTTCGTCTACAATGTGCAAACTTCTTCAGTGTCTCGTACTAATAACTCGACTGAAAGAAAACCTTCGCCACCTGCCGTATATATACTATTTTCTAAATACAAAACGTTTACCTATCATTATGTTGTTTATACCTATCTTATTATTAGTTTGTTTATACCTATCCTGAGTCAGAAACAAGTGTACTTAATATCTAACTCGCTTCTTTCTCATCTATACCTAACATACTTATTGTGTAGCAGCGAGTGCTCCGCTTCGTCGGGTTTGATGTCGTTTGGGTAGTAAGTTGAAGAGCCATGTGTAACCGTTGCCTTGGTCTTTGTTTAGTAGATTTGTGTTCTGTTGTTTGTTTATTTCTAAGCTTTCTGCGACGTCTGATTTCCATGGTGTAGATGTAGTCCGTAATATTGTGATGTCATTCGTCGTTATGTCGTGATTTTCCGTGAAGATGTGTTCTGCGACTGTTGATTTGAAGTTATGTAAAATTCCTTTGACAGCCTTAGTTACCTCCGCTAGATGCTCCTTGAACCTTGTTGCCAAGGTTCTCTTTGTTTGACCTACATATATTTTGCTGCAGTGTTTACACTTGATTCTGTATACCCCTGCTCTGCCTAATGTGTATACTGAGTCTTTGGTGGAGCCTAACATCGATGCTAATTGGTTGTGCCTACTAGAAAAAACTAAGTCTAAGCCAAATTCCCTAAGTCGTGGTTTAAGCTTTAGTGTAATGTCTTTATCGAAGGGGACGGATACACGTTTTAGGGGTTCAGGTGAGTCTGAGAGGGTTGTTAGTGATTTCCTATTTTCTTTTTTCTTAATAGCTTTTTTGAAAATTGTAATTTTTTTCAATTTTTTTTTCATTGTAACCTATTTTTCTCCAGAACAACTCACTGTGCACAAGATAGCATTTTAAGTCAGCTATAACATAAGAATAATTAAAAAATTATTGACAGGTCACTTTTAAGAGAAAATCTATATTTTAGTTACATTAATTGTTATGTTATGTATTCTCCGTGCGAGGAGTAACGATTATGATGTAGAAGGAGATGTTCGCTCATCACCATGAGGCACCAAGAGTGAACAACAATGTTTTTTGGCTAGAATGAAAGATGTGAAGAGAAAGTGTTGAAAGGTCCGTCAGAGTGCGGCAGGTAGGAAAATTAACAGATGTTTTTGAAAATTGAGCGAAAGGGCATGTATCCAATGGTACTCGAACCATCGACGTCAATCTTTGGCTAACATCCCACTGCGGGGTAGGTTGTAGCGACGGAACAAGTCCGCCACTTCAACAGGCAAAAATTGACGCATGGAAAGACGCTCATGTACCACTGTGGCTTGTATAGTTTATTCTTAGCGATCTATTGTGTGCACTCTGTTTACTGATGCGCACATGGGAGAGGAACTCTCTCCTTTTTTGGGTTTGTTTTGATTCGCACCGACTGACGACGACGAGAAAAACTTTAGTGATCGTCAGTCGGTGCGAATCAAACAATTGTCTAAAATTTCGCTGAAGACACCAAACCAATCGGACAAACCGTTTCCGAGATACAATTTTTTGAAGATATCATGTGCATTTTTCATAGGCCCTTCTCATAAGTAAGGCTAGATTCAAAATGTCGAACCAGGTATGCAAAACGGTGTTTTTCTTCCCCAAAAATTTGTATGCAAGGTTTCATGCAAATCAAAAAAAAAAAATAAAACTGGAAAAATTTCCCACTTGTTCGTGGAATCGCTCACCTGCCATTCCGGATCAGATTTCCGTGAAGCCTCGAGTGGCCATGAACAAATTTAAAAGGAAACCTTGGCAATGTCTGGCATACGGGAAACTATACTAGGATGACCGTTACGTTGATAATTCGTCAGATGTCCATGAAACGTTGAGAATATCCTATTTAAGAAATTTCATAAATTTTGATACCCATATCGTCAAGGTTTACTTCAGAAAATGTTTTTGACCACTCCAGGCCTCACGGGAACCTGTTTCGGAATGACCGGTTCAGGGACAAACGGTCACTCCAAGGCCTATTTTTCTGGTGAACTCAGGATTTCAAGGAACAAACGCTTGAGAAAATTTCAAGCAGTTCGATACACATATTGTTATGGCTCCATTGAAAAATGCCTATGACCAGCCACGGACCCTTGGGGAATCTCCACCGGACTAGCCACTTGAAGTATCATACATCCGATGGACCCAAAACAAGAAAAGTCAATCTGCTGAAGAAATTTTAGGAAGTTTGATACCCATATTTTGGATTTCTACTAAAATCCACGATCAGTATCATTACATCAGGACATGCCCGTAAAAATTCGGATTTTCTAGAATTCAGAGTGTTCTGAATGGTATATCGTAAAAATAACTTGATTAAAGAGGAAATTCTCAATCCAAGGAGTCCAAATCTGTTGGAATCGGTTGAAAATATCCGGAGATGTAGGCATTTAAGTTTTGTGAATACCCGGGTACCCTGTCGGCCTGTTAAAGGGTAAAAACAGTTGGAACCCCTCCCCCATTCCTTCTTGCTCGAAAATTAGGACTCAACACTGAAAAAGTCTGTAAGTAGCAGACGAAACAGGCCTAGCTCGTAGTAGATTTCAAAGGAATTTGCTCGCGTTTACTAGCAAAAATTTGAAAAAGTGTTTCAATGTTTTATTTTTTATTTGTTTAAAAGTGATCATATGAAGTGTTAATTTAAATTCTCCTAGTTTCCCAATCACAATCCTTCTACTAATACGCTCAAAAGAGTTTTTTTTTTAAAATAGTGTTTAAAAAAAGTTAGGGTCGAAAATTATGTTTACCCCTGCAATCAATTTTGACCGTCATTCTCTAGAATCTGGCAGAGTTTCAACTTCCTACGATTAAAAATCATTGAAATATCGCGAATTGAAATCCAAAGACGTACCCGGGTACCCTGTCGAGCACACAACGGTAAACAAAATTTCAACCTCATGTGCCTGAAATTAACCTGATAAGGAAAAAAAATAGGCAATACAAGAAAATTAATGTAGAACAATGATCCTTTGATAGAAAATGACTTACGTGAACACTGTTACTAATACAGACTACTTCGTGTACTATCTATAATATACATGCTTCGTCAAAAGCTACGTACTACTAGTCTAGTTTCGAGATATCATCATTTCCGTAAGCAGGTCTCCGTGTCATATACTGTAGCTACATATACTAGATTCAATCGCCTAGCTCAAGCTATGGTCCAAAGCCGGTATGGAATTAAAACCTCCAAATATTGTGGTCCTTTACAAAGACAGCAAACAATTTTTGTGGGATTTAAAACAAAAGTACATATAATAAACTGTAAACAACAATTTTTCTCTTTCTAAAGAGTATTGTTCAGAGACTAAATTGGGAAATGTACAATCAACACCAACAATCAAATTGTGTTCACGTCTATTGTGACTTGACTGTTTTTACGTTGTTTTTTAAATAACGAGGTTTTCTTTCGTCGTTTTTTTTTATATAACGGACCGCGTAAAAAAGACCGCGTAGTTAAATATCTTTTTCAAATGAAGCCTTAGAGAGTTGCTGTTCTCAGTAAATCTGATGAGAATGTAAAATATAGTCACTTGACATTATCAGATTAGTTCCAAATTGCGCCGCACATATGGCACCGCAATCTAAATTGCCAAATCGTGCTCTAGGAAAGTGCTGTCTTTAGCAAAGATATTAATTGTATATAACAAAGGCATTCAAAATAATCACGTTAGATCCAGATCGTACCTCAGAGATGGCGCTGCCATATTTGCGGCATAATTTAGAACTTATATGACAATGTCAAAAGACGACAAATGACATACTGAGAAATTTTGCCAAAAGATAATCTGCATCGCCATCTCTACAGTATACATAATGTGGAACTAATATAACAATGTCAAACCACGACAAACAACATACATACTGAGAAACTTATTGTCATATCTGTTCCAAATCATTCCGCAGAGATGGTGCTGTAGTCTATCTTTTCCAAATGAGGCACTAGAGAAATGCCGTCTTCGGCAAAGTTTGTCTCTGAACAATACTCTTTAGAACAAGAAAAATTGTTGTTTACAGTTTATTATATGTACTTTTGTTTTAAATCCCACAAAAATTGTTTGCTGTCTTTGTAAAAAAGCACCAAATTTTGAGTTTTAATTCCATACCGGATTTGGACCTGGCTTGGGCTAGCAATTGAATCTAGTTATGTAGCACAGTATTTGAAGGAAATGCCTACGCAGAGAGGTGGTGATATCTCAAGCTGACCATGGCTGACGTGCATGACAAGCATGTATGGCCCTGGAGATATGGGCACGGACGAGGCCTAGCAAAGGGAAACACCCATTTGAGAGATAGAATAGACTTTCCCAAGTAGTTTGTATTAGTAACAGTGTTCACGTAAGTCATTTTCTTTTTTTCTCTTTTGTATTGCCTATTTTATTTCCTTATGAGGTTAATTTCAGGCACATGAGGTTGAAATTTTGTTTAGCCGTTGTGTGTTCGACAGGGTACCCGGGTACGTCTTTGGATTTCAATTCGCGATATTTCAATGATTTTTAATCGTAGGAATTTCCTTAACATCTGTTCTATTTCCAGGCACGCCACACACTGAAGGAACTATCAAAACTTTCTCTTCATATCTTTCATTCTAGCCAAAAACATTGTTGTTCACTCTTGGTGTCTGCCGAACATCCCCTTCAACATCATAATCGTTACTCAACGCACGAAGAATACATTACTTAACAATAAATTTATCTAAAAATAAATCAAATAAAATAAAATAATTAAAGCTTAACATCTAAATAAAGAAATGAATAAATGAAAATTAAATAGAATTAAATGTAAGATATATTTATATATATATATATATATATATATATATATATATTATATATATATATATATATATATATATATATATATATATATATATATATATATATATATATATATATATATATATATATATATATATATATATATATATATATCTATATATATATATATATATATATATATATATATATATATATATATATATATATATATATATATATATATATATATATATATATATATATATATATATATATATATATATATATATATATATTAATATAATATATATATTTATATATATATATATATATATATATATATATATTTTATTTATATATATATATATATATATATATATATATATATATATATATATATATATATATATATATATATATATATATATTAGGCTGATGCAAAATTCGAAATATTTGCTCCCCTAAGCTTAATCGACGCCAATTTGGGTCCTGATAGTCCCCAAAAAATTTTAACACATTTGGTTTTAATTTGGCTTTGCACACGCTATTCAAAGTTTGTATGGGAATTAGTATGAAGAATCTCAAACTTACATTTCCAGATCCCTAACATCTTGATATTATGTCCTTAAACCAAATCTTATATACATTCATATAGTGTAAGTTGTCAACTATCAAAATGCCGAAGATACCTGACATGTAAATTTTATACAAAAATAGTTATTCAACAAATATAATAATAAGAAGTAAAAATATGTAATGTATATAAAATATATAAATATAAAATATATAAAATATATATAATAATATAAATAAAATAAAATACATAAAATATATGAATATAAAATATAAAAAACATATAATTAATAAGAAAACAAAAATAAGAATAAAACATCATACCTAAAGTGTGTATTTTATGTTTTATTGAATAACTATTTTTGTATAAAATTTACATGTCAGGTATCTTCGGCATTTTGATAGTTGACAACTTACACTATATGAATGTATATAAGATTTGGTTTAAGGACATAATATCAAGATGTTAGGGATCTGGAAATGTAAGTTTGAGATTCTTCATACTAATTCCCATACTAAACTGCTTGAATAGCGTCGTGCAAAGCCGAAAATGTAAAACCAACATGTCGTTGAAATTGTTGTGGCTGACTATCGATGGTGACAACTCAAATGTTAGCTGTCTCGTATTAAGTCGTTAGAGTACGTCATAATATTTCATTAATGTCGTTGCTATCAGGCTATCGATGATGATGATGATGATGATGATGATCATATATATATTATATATAGTGATTATGATGATATATATCGATGATCACTGATATATTAAGTATTATATGATCAGTATATACTATATATATATATATATATATATATATATATATATATATATATATATATATATATATATATGTATATATATATATATATATATATATATATATATATATATATATATATATATATATATATATATATATACAGCGATTCCACGGGAAAAGAATAGAGTTGAAAAAAGTTGTCCGATTTTGCTCAAAATCGCTTGGTATGTTCTTCATCGAAAATAATAAGACCTGTTTTTTTTTATTTTTTTTATTTAGGGGACCATGTTCGATATAGGGTTACCAGAAAAATCGAAATTTTTCGAAATTTTTTATTTTTGAAAAATCATAACTTCTGAACCGCTGAATCGATTTTAAATATTTTTTTATAAATAGAAAGATTATTACTTTTTGTTTTTATTAAAAATATTTGTTAAAATAATTAATGTACTCAAATTTGCTAAAATGGTCAATATATTTGTTTTTTATGATTTTCAAAATGTTGGACCACAACGACTATTTATTTTTATATTTTTTAATTAAAATTCAAACATTTTTACATAACATATCAAAAAATCTCAAATGTTCATCGAGCCGTTTTTGAGTTAAATTTTTTGAAAATTTCAAGTTTTTTGCCTATACACACATGGAATGAGCATCATTTTCCATCACTTCAAAATAACTGCGGGAATCATTTCATTGAAGTTATCAAACTTATTCCTAATAAATTCATGATAACCATGTTTACAAATCTAGTTTCATTTGTGAAGTATTGTACCCATCAAAAGTAGGGGAGGCTGGTCCAATTCTGACCCCATTAAATGTAAGAACTATAAATCAGCCTCAAATTGTTTAAAAGCAGAGACCAACATTGCTAGGGTTTACTCAGCCATGGTTTACGCTATAACTGGAGCCACAATGGTCCGTTAGCGTCCAAATTCAGCATGAGTGCTCATAAGGATTGCAGAGGCACTCATGCCGAATTTGAGTTGTAGCGTAAACCACGACTGAGTAAAGTTAACTCATATTTTGAATTATTCCACATTAGGGTCATTTTGAGTGAACCGAACCGAAACTAGAATACAAATTTTTTTAGGGTGTAGAACATTTTTTCTCAAATTTAGTCAATTTTGAAGTCCAAAAAACACAATTTCTCCGACCAATGCATTCTACGTTGAAATTCTTTGTGTAATGAAAGCTTTCCATTGGTATTATTAAAAATTTGGCTACCAGCGCTGTCTCAGAGAATCTTGGGAGGTCGGAATTGGCCACAGGGTCAGGATTGGACCAGGCTCCGCTATATTGAGGAATTGGAGCTCAAATCTCAAAGCTTTAGACTACAAGCAAGGGTTTTCTCAGATTACCTTCAATTAAAACTCAGCATTTAATTTGATTATTTAATTATTTTTATTTTTCATAATTCATAAAAAAAAATTACAAAGCAAAATTCTTACAATTTAACGCACTTTTCTTCATCTGAAAACGAAAACCGTTTCACGATAATGTAATTTTCATTTTGTGGCTTAAAGTAATGAAACGATTGTGTCCCAGAGATTTGTTTTACAGGAGTACAACGGTTCTTTATTTTCTTTTCCATTGCATTGTAATCTTTTTCCGAGAAAAACAAGTAATATATTTTGGAATCTACTTTAGAAACAGCCCAAGAGTAAAGTTCGTATGCAGTTGTAATATGATGGCCTTGTAAACTTGCTTTGAAGCGTTTCGCTTTAGAACGCCTCTTAAAGCGTCACAAGGCCCTTTTCCATGGCAAGTGGCGATACGGTCAAAATTTGGTCAATATCAACTTGACGTATTTCTTTCAATTTTGCATTTAAAAACCTGAACACCCCTCATTTTGAAGGTGTATGTGTGTAGAATGTTGCTCCTATTTTGATTTTGGAATTCACTCTTCAGTTGTCAAAATGCCGTCCAAGCAAGAAGAGCAGCGTATCAAAATTTTGCTCGCGCATCGCGAAAATCCGAGCTTACTCGCACGCAAAGTTGGCAAAATCGCTAAAGTTGCCAAATCAACCGTTACAAATGTAATTAAAGTGTTTGGGGAACGTTTGTCGACAGCCAGGAAGTCTGGATCGGGGGAAATCGAAAACCGGAAGCCGCTGAGACGACAAAGAGAGTTGCCGGTAGTTTCAAGCGAAACCCTAACCTATCTCTCCGAGATGCCGCAAATAAGCTGGGTGTATCGTCTACAACCGTGCATCGAGCCAAAAACGAGCCGGACTATCGACTTACAAGAAGGTAGTGACTCCAAATCGCGATGATAAACAAAATACGACGGCCAAAGCGCGATCCCGGAGGCTGTACACGACGATGCTGACGAAGTTTGACTGCGTGGTAATGGACGACGAAACCTACGTCAAAGCCGACTACAAGCAGCTTCCGGGACAGGAGTTTTATACGGCAAAAGGAAGGGAAAGGTAGCAGATATTTTCAAGCACACGAAACTGTCAAAGTTCGCAAAGAAATATCTGGTTTGGCAAGCCATCTGTACCTGTGGCTTGAAAAGCAGCATTTTCATAGCTTCCGGGACTGTCAACCAAGAAATTTACGTGAAAGAGTGTTTGAATAAACGTCTGCTGCCTTTCCTGAAGAAACACGGTTGTTCCGTACTGTTTTGGCCGGATTTGGCATCTTGCCATTACGGTAAAAAGGCCATGGAGTGGTACGCCGCCAACAACGTGCAGGTGGTTCCCAAGGACAAGAACCCTCCCAACACGCCAGAGCTCCGCCCAATTGAGAAATACTGGGCTATTGTCAAGCGGAACCTAAAGAAGACCAAAAACTGCTAAGGACGAGCAGCAGTTCAAGGCAAACTGGCTTTCTGCGGCGAAGAAGGTGGACAAGGTGGCTGTACAAAATCTGATGGCAGGGGTCAAGCGTAAGGCCCGGCAATTCGGATTTGGAAAAGCGGAAGCCTAACTGAATATTTTTCCTGAATTTTATACTAATTGAACTTGAAAAAGAAATTTAATTTGATTTTTTAAATAAACGATTTCACTGATTTACACGCGTTTTCCCTTGACCAAATTTTGACCGTATCGACCCTTTATGGCACTGTAGACACGTTCCATATCGCTTGACCAGAGTCCTTGTACACTTGGTACAAATTGAGAGTCAGTCAACTTTTCTGATAAACTACCAAATGTCATTAGATAAAACGGATATCTTATCAAGTGAAGTACTTGTTGAATAAACTCACACAATTCAGCTTGATAAACAGCCGAACGGCAACATGGTTATGTATCAGTAAATGTACTGCGATGGTTGAAGCTTGTAAACATTAAATTTTGTGCTTCATCCTTCCAATGTATGGCAAATGGATGGATTGTGCATTGAGCGTTTGCCCAATGAAAACCTTGTATAGCGTCCAGAATAACAAAAGAGTAATTTTCAGAGAAGTCAGCAATTATAATGCAGTCAGTTGCTTCCAAATTAATTTTAAGTTGTTTCAAGTAGTTACCTTGTTGCTCTGCAATAAAATTATGCGGAGATAATTCGCTTAATTTTTCTAAAAATGTTTCCACAAACTCTTCTGCATTGAATTTAGATGACAACGATCTGTTTGCTTCTATTGTTTAAATTCTAAGGAATCGATATTTTCAAGAAAATTCATCAGGTCATTTTCCAGTGTCTGCGTACCCGGGCAATGATCACAGGTTTTCAACCAACATTTCTCTGTAGGATTTTCACAGAGTAATTTAAAAACAAGTCAAGATACGTTTTAAAATGGTTAGGAAAAAGTTACTTAACCTTAAGGGTTTTAAACATTAATTTAACATTCTGATGATAAATACATACGCAGACAGTATACGTTGCACTTGAACCAGCCAGAATACAATTTTTTGGGCGGCTACTGGAAAGCATTGAAAATCCAATTTACAAGGAGGATATCGCTCTTTGAATATTAAACACGGTTCAGAAACGGTGAGTTCTTGATTTTCACATTCTAGATTAACTGCACTTGGAGTTGCTGGCTCGTTTTCTTTCTTGATAAAGCGATAAAGTCTGCAATAGCAGGTATTACAAAAGTAGGAATAGCTTTTATCCAACTTTGTTCTCCTTTCCACTGCATAACCATATAGTTTAGGAGTAGGTTTCCTGTAACTATTAATCTAAACATGGCAATTTGAGCAGTCATGCTTCATTGTATTAAACGTTTCTTTAGTAAGGTTTCAGTTCGGTTCACTCAATGTGGATTAATTCAAAATATGAGTTAAGTTTACTCAGTCGTGGTTTACGCTACAACTCAAATTCGGCATGAGTGCCCCTGCAATCCTTATGAGCACTCATGCTGAATTTGAACGCTAACGGACCATTGTGGCTCCAGTTATAGCGTAAACCATGGCTGAGTAAACCCTAGCAATGTTGGTCTCTGCTTTTAAACAATTTGAGGCTGATTTATAGTTCTTACATTTAATGGAATCAGAATTGAACCAGCCTCCCCTACTTATGATGAGTACATTACTTCACAAATAACTAGATTTGTAAACATGGTTATCATGAATTTATTAGGAACAAGTTTGATAACTTCAATGAAATGATTCCCGCAGTTATTTTGAAGTGATGGAAAATGATGCTCATTCCATGTGTGTGTAGACAAAAAACTTGAAATTTTCAAAAAAATTTACTGAAAAACGGCTCAATGAACATTTGCGATTTTTTGATATGTTATGAAAATATATTTGATTTTTATAAAAGAATATAAAAATATATAGTCGTTGTGGTCCAACATTCCAAAAACCATAAAAATCAAATATATTGACCATTTTAGCAAATTTGAGTACAATAATTATTTTAACAAATATTTTTAATAAAAACAAAAAGTAATAATCTTTCTATTTATAAAAAATAATAAAAATCGATCTAGCGGTTCAGAAGTTATGATTTTTATTATATAAAAAATTTCGAAAAATGGCGATTTTTCTGGTAACTCTATATCGAACATGGTCACCCTAATAAAAAAAAAATACGGGTCTTATTATTTTCGGTGAAAAACATACGGTGAAAAACAAATCTATATATATATATATATATATATATATACTATATATATATATATATATATATATATATATATATATATATATATATATATATATATATATATATATATATATATATATATATATATATATATATATATATATATATATATATATATATATATATATATATATATATATATATATATATATATATATATATATATATATAAATATATATATATATATATATATATATATATATATATATATTATATTATATTATTATATATATATATATATAAAAATGAAATGCTGTCCGTTCGTGACGGCATAACTCACGAACGACTCGATGGATTTATTTGATTTCTTTTTTATTTGATTCGTCTTGGTTTCCAACAGGTTTATATGAAGAAAAAATTTGAAAATTTTACTAGAAAATGAAAAAAAATCATAAAAATCAAATTGTAATTTTGTTTGGGAATATCATAATATGCTAGACAGCAAGATCATCTTTCGATTTGTAAGGACGAACCGGTGGAAACTATTATAATGGCTTCGTAATAAACAAAAAAAACACGAGAGAGGGGCGACTCACTGATTGTTGCTTAGAAACTTTTGAAAAGATATACAAAAAATGATTATACACTAGAGTCGCTTATTTCGCAACTTTTACGAGGTTGTCGAAATTTGACGTGGTTTGCAGAAAAAAAACGCGGTTTTCGTTATTCACGCGAGTAGATATCGTTTGTTTAGATATGATCAAAAATGCGTCTCAAACGTAACGTTTCTCGCTTCTTACGATTTTTTTTGTAAATTACGGGTTTTTACGCGGGTTCAGGAATTTATTCGGTTTTTTAAGTAGTTTTTTTTTCCATCGCACTCATTCCTGTGAAAAATTAACTTCAGTGTAAACGATTTATAGCGTGTAGATGCACGTATTAACTGGAACGTTTGTATTGGTGACACCTCGCAGCGATCAGCAATAGCATAGGGCCCATCAACATTTGTAAACAAACATTTCTGAACCCTGTTTCTCTTAAACCATAGGCCACCCACGCATACCAATACCATAATCATGTAGGGGAAAGTTTCTCTACACGATGATGCTATAGATTTGCGTATGTAGCCTATGGCTTGCGAGAAAAAAGGCTCAGAAGTGTATGTTTACAAATGTTGATAGGACCTATTCTATTGTTGGTCAAGAATTGGGATGAAGGCCAATGGAAAGTGAAAGTATAAGTTTACGCTTCCGTTTCATTGTACTCAATATTTGAGTACAATTGTATACCACACACACCATCACACGGCGAACGATACTAATGTAACAAAAAACGTAATTATACATCTGTCAGTTCAACACAGAAGGAATACACTCCCGTTTCATTTTCCTCAATTTTTTAGTAAAATTGTATGCTATCTCTTTTTCTCACACGGAAAGTTCGTTAAAAAGTGTAGCTCAATTTTTGAGTAGATCCACTTTTTACGAAAATTTAGTAACATTTGCGTGAGAGCAAAAGAGATGGTATACAATTGTACTCAAATATTAAAATACTCGCGTGAATAACGAAAACCGCGTATTTTTTCTGCAAACCACGTCAAATTTCGACAACCTCGTAAAAAGTTGAACCCGTAAAAAAACCCCGTAAAAAAAAAGTAAACGACTCTAGTGTATAATCATTTTTTTGTATATCTTTTCAAAAGTTTCTAAGCAACAATCAAGTGAGTCGCTCCTCTCTCGTGTTTTTTTATGTTTATTACGAAGCCATTATAATAGTTTCCACCGGTTCGTCCTTACAATTCGAAAGATGGTCTTGCTGTCTAGCATATTATGATATTCCCAAACAAAACTACAATTTGATTTTTATGATTTTTCTCATTTTCTAGTAAATTTTTCCAATTTTTTCTTTACATAAACCTGATGGAAACCAAGACGAATCAAACAAAAAAGAAATCAAATAAATCCATCGAGTCGTTCGTGAGTTATGCCAGTCACGAACGGACAGCATTTCATTTATATATATATATATATATATATATATATATATATATAAAATATATATATATATATATATATATATATATATATATATATATATATAGATAAAGATAGATATATATATATAAATATATATAAATATATATGAATATATGTACATATATATAAATATATATATATATATATATATATATATATATATATATATATATATATATATATATATATATATATATATATATATATATATATATATTTATATATATATATAAAATATTTATATAAATAAATATAAATATATGTATATGCTATATATATATATATATATATATATATATATATATATATATATATATATATATATATATATATATATATATATAAATATACTGATAGGCAATTTAGTTTGCCCACCTCATCGTTTTTTCAATTTCTCTTATTAACTTGGTTCAAATTAGAGTAAACACACTGTATTTTTTTATTATCTTATTTTTTATATTCTTTTTAAGTTTCACTTATTGACTACTGAAAAAAAAGAAGTTTTACTTAAAGAAAAAAAATCAATTTGTGTTGAAAAATAAACAGTGACAAAACAAAGTGCCCACTTCAAAAATCGATATGTTTTCGATTAGTTTCCATTGGAAGACCCCTCGATTGTTTATGTTTTGATATTTTGACATGTTTTGAAGCAAACGGCTCAACCTGGTGCATTTGTATACGTGATCGCATTTGATTCAATTGAAAAAAATTGGAGAACGCAGTGCTTTCGAAAGCAATTCCCTTGTGTATCCGAAAATTGGTCGTTCGTGATGTGCAAAACGGTGAATCGCACCGGGCTGTCGCTAAGAAGTACAGTATCAGTAGGGCAGCGGTTGGCAAAATTCTTCTGAAGCTTAAAACGTTTGGATCAGTGGTGGATCGCCCTGGCAGAGGCAGGAAGCGGAAAACGGATGCGAGAACGGACACCAAGATCATGCGTGAAGTCAAGAAGAACCCGAAGGTAGATCCAGGAAACCCTTCAGTTATCAGTTTCCGGTCGAACTGTTCGTCCCCGTCTCGTAGCACAGGGGTTGAATAGCAAACTTGCCTGGAAGCGCCCATTTATCAGCAAGGCAAACAAAGCCAAACGGCTTAAGTTTGCTAAGGAGCATGCTGATAAGCCCCTAGAGTTCTGGAAAACGGTTCTCTGGACGGACGAATCAAAATTCGAGCTGTTTAACCGAAAGCGGCGGGTTCGTGTTTGGTGCAGATCGGGAGAGGAGCTTCAGGAGCGCCACATCCAAGGCACGATGAAGCATGGAGGAGGAAATGTGATGGTCTGGGGGTGTTTTTCGTGGGGTGGAGTGGGAAACATTGTGAAAATCTTCGGGATAATGACGGTAGATTCTTACATCAACATCCTGCGAGAAAATCTGGAGGTTTCGCTGATCCAGACGGGCCTTGAAGAGAAGTTCGGATTCCAGCAGGACAACGACCCGAAGCATACAGCCAAGAAGACCAAGTCTTTCTTCCGGTCTTGTCGGATCAAACAGCTGGACTGGCCTCCACAAAGCCCGGACCTCAATCCCATTGAGAATTTGTGGGCGATTCTCGATGCCAGGTTGACAAAACTGGTGTTACCAATAAAAATAACTATTTTGAAGCCCTGGAGCGCGCCTGGGAAGAGCTAGTTCCACAACACCTAAATAACCTGGTCGAGAGCATGTCGAAGCGCCTGCAGGAGGTCCTGTAGGCCAAAGGAGGACACATCAATTATTACTTTAATTTATGTTTTCTGTAGCCTAAGTGAGAAGGCACTTTAGTTTGTCACTGTCTTATTTTCAACACAAATTGATGTTTTTTTTTTTAATTAAAACTCGTTTTTTTTCAGTATTCCATAAGTGAAACTTAAAAAGAATATAAAAAATAAGATAATAAAATAAATACAGTGTGTTTACTTTAATTTGAACCAAGTAAATGAGAAATTGAAAATAACGATGAGGTGGGCACTTTATTTTGCCTATCAGTGTTTATAAAATATATAATATATATATATATATATATATATATATATATATATATATATATATATATATATATATATATATATATTTATATTGTTAGGGCAGGATCGTGATCTTCGACAGGGATTGGGGTCGCACACGGGTAATTTGGACACTAACGGGCCGATCACTATCGGCGGAAACTGAGCACCACAGATTAACCACTTCAAACAAACTTCTGTAAGACTTTATTAGGCGTTTTAAGTTCAAACTTTATTATCCGGCGTTTCGATTAGAACTGAATATATTTCTCGTGATTCATCTTCTTTTAATCCTACGTTGTGTGAATAATTTCTCTTTGATTAACCATAATTGAACTATAAAAATGAAATATTTCCAGTTGCTGACAGCATATGAAACTGACAGCAAAATAAGAATACCTGCTATCGACAGCAATCAGTATTGAGAACTGTCATCGCCGCCACCTGAAATTACTGAATTTCACTACTACTATTACTCCTATCACTACAATTAATAAGCAAACATTCAGGATTCTTTAACAAAAGGTAGCATACAAGTTTTTGCTATTGGACGGCGGATAATCCCTCTGCTGGTGCGCAGATCCACGACGCGGATGAGTCCATCTCGTCCAGGGATGACGTTGACGATCCTCGCTAAGGGCCACTTTATAGGAGCGAGGAACTCATCGATCACAAAGACCATTCTACCAGGTTGTATTTCTGCATTCGGGATAATGCGTTTGTTTCCTTTTGCAGCTCTTGAAGGCATTCCGCTTGCCACTGGTGCCAGAACTGTTGTACTCGATGTCGCAATCTTCGATAATGGTCCAACCGGTTTATGGGAATCTGGCTATAGTCGTATTCTGGAAGAGCGGCCGGAATTGTCCCGATGAGGAAGTGTGCCGGTGTAAGGACGGCCAAATCGTTTGGATCCTCTGTGAGCGGTGTCAATGGGCGCGAGTTCATTGATGATTCGATCTCTGCTAGCGCCGTCGACATTTCTTCGAAGGAGAGCCTCGAGTCGCCGAACTGTCGGTGCAAGTGTTTCTTTGCGACCTTCACTGCCGCCTCCCACAATCCACCGAAGTGTGGGGCTTTGGGTGGAATCATGTGCCATTGGATGCCTTGATTCGCACAGTAGGTGGACACCTCTCCGGACGATTTCTCTTGTTGCAGCAGCTGATACAGTTCGTGAAGTTCATTGCGAGCACCTTCAAAGTTTTTTTCCGTTGTCGGAATGGATGTGTGCGGGACAACCTCGGCGAGCGATGAATCTCCGGAGAGCTGTGATGAATGCTGGTGTTGACAAATCGCTCACAAGCTCCAGGTGTACAGCCTTTGTTGTGAAACAGACGAACACGCTGATATACGCCTTTGTGGGTGATGCTCTCTTGTGAATAGCTTTGATGTAGACCGGTCCCGCGTAGTCGATACCGGTGACGGAAAACGGACGGCTTGGGGTAATTCTCGCCGCAGGAAGCTGGCCAGTCTGCTGCTTGGCGGGAACGGGTGAGGCACGAGCGCATCGGAAGCAGTTTCTCATGACGCTTTTGACTAATCGGCGGCCCTGTATAGGCCAATATTCCTGGCACATGGCTGCTAGTTCCACACGGCCGCCACCGTAGAATAGTCTGAGGTGGTAATGCATGGCAACTAACCGTGTAAGTGGATGGGAACTGGGAAGGAGGATGGGATGTTTGGTCAATTAAGGCTGCTCAGAGAGGCGCAATCTCCCTCCTACTCTAAGGATTCCATCCAGGTCGACAAAAGGGCTCAAAAGGCGCAGGCTCGAATGTTTTGAGACGGACTTCCCCTTCCCCAAGTACCTAATCTCCTCGGAAAATGCATCGGTTTGGGCAAATTTGATGATAAATTTTCGGGCTATTGACATTTCTTCCACAGAAATTGATTTTGTTTCCAGTTCCAAATCGGGTTGCGACGGCATTGACGTTTTGCGGCGACATGCGTTGACAAAGCGAAGGCAATATGCTGTCACTCGTATTAGTCGATTGTAGGAGGATGACGTGTTGAAGATCGGGTTCGCTACGGGTTTGTTTTGGACCGCCGCCACCATCTTTCGCCATTCTAGGACATCTTCATGTGCTTCTGGGTGCTTTGTTGTAATTGGCCACTCCTTTTCAGGTTGTTTCAGCCACGATGGTCCACGGTGCCACAGATTACTGTTGAGGAAATCGTCCACTTTCATTCCTCTGGTGATAAGATCCGCAGGATTGTGTTTGCCAGCGACGTGATGCCAACGGGATCCCTGTGTAGTGCTCTGTATTTCCGAGACCCTGTTTGCCACGAAGGTGTTCCAGGTGTAGGGGGGTGATCGCAACCATTCTGGGGTGACTGTCGAATCAGACCAAAAGAATGAAGCGGAAATCGACATGTCCAGTGCGACGACAACTTTCTGGTACGATTGTGCAGCGATGACTGCGGCGCACAATTCCAATCGGGGAAGGGAGATTCTCTTTAAGGGGGCCACCTTCGATTTAGAAGCGATCAGCTGAACCTTCGTTTTTCCTTCGGAGTCGGTAGATCGGGCATAGATGCTAGCGCCGTACGCCTGCTGGGATGCATCCGCGAATGTGTGCAATTGAACGGAGGCGTTTGGCAAGAAAGCAAAGCGGTCAGTTCGGTAGGATGAGATTTTTGGCAATTCGATACGGTAGTGGTCCCATTTTGCTCGTATGGTGTCGGAAATTTCGTCGTCCCAGCCGCAGGGTTGCAGCCAGAGCTCCTGCAGTAGCATTTTTGCCCGTATGACGACCGGTGCGGTGAATCCTAGTGGATCAAAATGCTTGGAAACTGCTGACAAAATCGACCTTGTTGTGGGCGGCTCGCTGCCAAGATCGGGAGTGGTGTCGAAGCGCAGTTGATCAGTTCCAGGCTCCCAGCTTACGCCCAGCGCTTTTGTGGCTTCATGGTTATCAAATTTAAGAGTTGGTTGGGTACCAATCTGTGACGGGTCCAGTCCTTCCAATACGTTCGGGTTATTCGATGTCCATTTTCTCAATTGGAATCCTCCTTTGTCCAGAAGCTCATCTAGCTCCTCTCGGGTTTGGATCGCCTCCTTTTCAGGTTGTTCCAGCCACGATGGTCCACGGTGCCACAGATTACTGTTGAGGAAATCGTCCACTTTCATTCCTCTGGTGATAAGATCCGCAGGATTGTGTTCGCCAGCGACGTGATGCCAACGGGATCGCTGTGTAGTGCTCTGTATTTCCGAGACCCTGTTTGCCACGAAGGTGTTCCAGGTGTAGGGGGGTGATCGCAACCATTCTAGGGTGACTGTCGAATCAGACCAAAAGAATGATGCGAAAATCGACATGTCCAGTGCGACGACAACTTTCTGGTACGATTGTGCAGCGATGACTGCGGCGCACAATTCCAATCGGGGAAGGGAGATTCTCTTTAAGGGGGCCACCTTCGATTTAGAAGCGATCAGCTGAACCTTCGTTTTTCCTTCGGAGTCGGTAGATCGGGCATAGATGCTAGCACCGTACGCCTGCTGGGATGCATCCGCGAATGTGTGCAATTGAACGGAGGCGTTTGGCAAGAAAGCAAAGCGGTCAGTTCGGTAGGATGAGATTTTTGGCAATTCGATACGGTAGTGGTCCCATTTTGCTCGTATGGTGTCGGAAATTTCGTCGTCCCAGCCGCAGGGTTGCAGCCAGAGCTCCTGCAGTAGCATTTTTGCCCGTATGACGACCGGTGTGGTGAGTCCTAGTGGATCAAAATGCTTGGAAACTGCTGACAAAATCGACCTTTTTGTGGGCGGCTCGCTGCCAAGATCGGGAGTGGTGTCGAAGCGCAGTTGATCAGTTCCAGGCTCCTAGCTTACGCACAGCGCTTTTGAGGCTTCATGGTTATCAAATTTAAGAGTTGGTTGGGTACCAATCTGTGATGGGTCCAGTCCTTCCAATACGTTCGGGTTATTCGATGTCCATTTTCTCAATTGGAATCCTCCTTTGTCCAGAAGCTCATCTAGCTCCTCTCGGGTTTGGATCGCCTCCTTTTCAGGTTGTTCCAGCCACGATGGTCCACGGTGCCACAGATTACTGTTGAGGAAATCGTCCACTTTCATTCCTCTGGTGATAAGATCCGCAGGATTGTGTTCGCCAGCGACGTGATGCCAACGGGATCCCTGTGTAGTGCTCTGTATTTCCGAGACCCTGTTTGCCACGAAGGTGTTCCAGGTGTAGGGGGGTGATCGCAACCATTCTAGGGTGACTGTCGAATCAGACCAAAAAAATGATGCGAAAATCGACATGTCCAGTGCGACGACAACTTTCTGGTACGATTGTGCAGCGATGACTGCGGCGCACAATTCCAATCGGGGAAGGGAGATTCTCTTTAAGGGGGCCACCTTCGATTTAGAAGCGATCAGCTGAACCTTCGTTTTTCCTTCGGAGTCGGTAGATCGGGCATAGATGCTAGCACCGTACGCCTGCTGGGATGCATCCGCGAATGTGTGCAATTGAACGGAGGCGTTTGGCAAGAAAGCAAAGCGGTCAGTTCGGTAGGATGAGATTTTTGGCAATTCGATACGGTAGTGGTCCCATTTTGCTCGTATGGTGTCGGAAATTTCGTCGTCCCAGCCGCAGGGTTGCAGCCAGAGCTCCTGCAGTAGCATTTTTGCCCGTATGACGACCGGTGCGGTGAATCCTAGTGGATCAAAATGCTTGGAAACTGCTGACAAAATCGACCTTTTTGTGGGCGGCTCGCTGCCAAGATCGGGAGTGGTGTCGAAGCGCAGTTGATCAGTTCCAGGCTCCTAGCTTACGCACAGCGCTTTTGAGGCTTCATGGTTATCAAATTTAAGAGTTGGTTGGGTACCAATCTGTGATGGGTCCAGTCCTTCCAATACGTTCGGGTTATTCGATGTCCATTTTCTCAATTGGAATCCTCCTTTGTCCAGAAGCTCATCTAGCTCCTCTCGGGTTTGGATCGCCTCCTCTTCAGTGTTCGCTCCCCCTATGTAGTCATCCACGTATAATCCTTTCTTGAGCGCTGGGCCACCGAGTGGGTAGGCATCTCCCTCGTCCGCAGCCAGCTATTGCAGAGTACGAGTGGCAAGGAAAGACGATGGAGCTAACCCGTATGTCACTGTTGCCAACTCATAGGTGTCGATTGGGTCATTCGGATGAAACCTCCAGAGAATCCGCTGCAGTGGGGTGTCGTCGGGATGAAGTAACACCTGACGGTACATTTTCGCAATGTCCGCGACTAGTGCTATGGGGTACTTTCGGAATCGGAGAACGAGGGTTAGTAATTTGTCCTGTACAATTGGGCCTACATGGAGGGCATCATTGAGAGAATATCCGGTGGAAGTTTTGGCTGATCCATCAAAGACTACCCTGACTTTTGTGGTGGTGCTGGCCTCTTTTAGGACTGCATGGTGAGGCAGATAGTGTACCTGCCGTGGTTTGGCTTCAGTAGGTGGGACAAATCTCATGTGGCCAAGTAGGAGTTACTCTGACAGGAACGAGTGGTATTCTTCTTTCAAGTGTGGCTCTCTACTTAGCCGCTTTTCCAGACAATGGAAGCGACGAAGGGCTGCGGACTTCGATTCACCGAGCATGTGGTTGAAATTTGGATGACGAGGGAGACGAACCATGTATCTTCCTCCTGAAGTGCGGGAAACATGGGAGAAGTAATGGTATTCATACTGCTGTTCTTCGACAGAGTAGTTCGGTTGATTTTTCACTTCTTCAATGCGCCAGAAGCGCTCTAGCGCGTCATGGAGTGGATCGGAAAGGGTGACATGGCATGCTACGGGGGGAGATTTTAGTGGTTTCTGCTTCCTACCGGTTACAATCCAACCGAAAACGCTTTGAATGAGGACGGGATTTTCACCTTTTTCGATTCGGGTACCAGGGTTAATATAGGTGAAAAAGTGCTCGGCTCCAAGCAGCATATCGATAGCGCCGGTCTTGTTATAGGTAGGGTCGGCCAAGGGAAGATCCCTCGGGGCATGCCAGTCTTCGGCTGCAGAGGACACTACAGGCAAGTCAATCGTAATGCGGGGCATAACTAGAAAATCGAGTCCGATTTCGAAGTCAGAGTTTCTCGATCGGATGGTCGCACAGGCGGAATGGTTCACACTAGAGGCGGATTCACCGACACCGAACACTGGGATGTTGATCTTTCTCCGCTTTAGTCGCAGAAGCTGGCATAATCGATCACTAATTATATTTGATTGCGAGCCACTATCCAATAGTGCTCGTGCAGGGTGCGCTTGTCCATTGCAATCGAGAACCAACAACACGACCGTCGAAAGCAAAACATTCGCACTCGATGTTTGTGATGAATTGGTTGTCTGAGCAGTGACAGCATTTGTGGATGTGGGCGATCGTTTGATGCTGTGTATTATGGCATCTTGCTTGACGATGGGCTTCGGTGTGTATGCGGCTGTCTGCGATGTGGTGGACGATTGTTCGGCATTGAGTGGGTGATAGCCAGGGTGGAGCAGTGAATGGTGTCGTTTTTTGCAATGCCGACAAGAGAATTTCGATTGACAATTGCGCGCGAAGTGGTCTTGGCGAAAGCAGTTATGGCAGAGGTGATGGTCATTGACAACTTTCAGTCGTTCGGGAATGGACATTTTCTCGAATCTCGGGCATTGAAAAAGTGGATGGTGTTGGTCGCAACAGTGACATTTTCGAGGAGTAACTTCGGTAACGGCATGGGAAACGATTTTATGGAACGGTGGGCGGCGCAACATAGATGTTTGCTGATTGGATGGTGGTTGAGCTTGGTGATTTACGGACATGGATTCCAGTACACGGATGCGTCGTTGGAGAAACTCGATGAGACAAGCGTAGTCGGGTTCTTCACTGGTGGTAGCGAAATCTTCCCATGCCTTCTGTGTAGCATCGTCGAGTCGGAGGCATAGAAGATGCTCCAGCATAGTGCTCCATGAGTCGATGGGTTCACCAAGTTGGCGGAGGGTTTTTGTGTGGCGTTCATACTCGTCGACGACTGAATGTAATGCAGCGGCGGATTCTTTCTTCATTCGGGGGCAATCGAGGAGGGCTTGTAGGTGGCGTTTCTTAAGAAGGTAGTCGTTAGCGTAGCGAGAGACGAGTGTTTGCCAAGCAATGGCGTAATTGGCGGAGCTGATACCGATCGACTCAATGGGTTGAGCTGCTTCTCCTTTCAGAGCAGCACGGAGATAGTGGAATTTTTGGATGTCATGAACTTCGAGGTTGGAATGAATTAGTGCGACGAACGTGTCGTGGAAAGCTAACCAGTGGTTATAGTCTCCATCGAATTCCGGCAAGGAGATAGTTGGCAATTTGATACCGGACAGCCCGGAAGAAGATAATTGAGGGATTGCGCTTGTCATAGTAGGTACATTGGGGAGGAAAGATTGGAGAGCAGCCTTGATTTGGAAGTATCGGGTTTCATTGTGGGAACGGAAAGCTAGGTTCTGTGCCATACCTTGATTGGATAGTTCAGTGTCCTCCAGCTGGATCTGCACATCCTCCAGTCCCATCCACACGGTATCGAGGTTATCGAGACGTAGTTGCACCTGGCCTCGGTCCCGTTCCGCCACGTATTTTTCGACGAATTGTTCAGCTCGCCCTAGCGCAGCGATGAAAGTGGTACGTCGGTTGATGAGCTGCTGTCTCGAACGTTCGTCAGCCATTGCGGTATCGGGACGCGTTGGTTGCACTGAATAGGACGGTACAAAAAAATACCCGGTAGAGCCGGACAAACGGAGTAGATACGTTGGAGCGGTACTAACCTTCTCAAGGCTAGGTTTAAGCCTTGTATTTTATTTAAAAACTGGAACCTGCTTGCGAAACCAACAAGGTGGCTCACCGATGAAATATCGGTAGACGGATGGCAATGGCGTGGTCACTCTCACAATAGCGGCTGTATCTGAATGGCGGGTCACGCTTCCAGATGGTTCGATGAACTCCGGAGCGGTCACGGTGAGTGGAGAAAAAATGGAAAAAATCTCAAGGCACCCGCAGTAAACGTCTGCGCACTTTGGAATTATACGTACCGAGTGCCTAAATGAATTAGGCCTTGTATCAATTACTTAAACAGGAACTCCGAAGAACTTTCTCGATGGAACAATAGGCTTCGGGGAAGATGGCGATCTTATGAATGCCAGTAGGGCACACAATGGTGTGGAACTATGGCGGTAGATAGCGTCGTTGTCCGTAATGCGATGGCGGTTTTTCGGGAGGAAACCTGATCCTGATCACGGCACCAAATATGATAGGGCAGGATCGTGATCTCCGACAGGGATTGGGGTCGCACACGGGTAATTCGGACACTAACGGGCCGATCACTATCGGCGGAAACTGGGCACCACAGATTCACCACTTCAAACAAACTTCTGTAATACTTTATTAGGCGTTTTAAGTTCAAATTTTATTATCCGGCGTTTCGATTAGAACTGAATATATTTCTCGTGATTCATCTTCTTTTAACCCTACGTTGTGTGAATAATTTCTCTTTGATTAACCATAATTGAACTATAAAAATGAAATATTTCCAGTTGCTGACAGCATATGAAACTGACAGCAAAATAAGAATACCTGCTTTCGACAGCAATCAGTATTGAGAACTGTCATATATATATATATATATATATATATATATATATATATATATATATATATATATATATATATATATATATATATATATATATATATATATATATATATATATATATATATATATATATATATATGTATATATTTTTATGTATAATATATAATAATATATAATATATATAAGCACACAAAGAAGTCCCACAGGTGGATCCTGGAATGGTTGAGAATCTTCACAATTTGATGGTGTCTTGTGGGGTAAAATTGTTCAAAGAGACCCAAACGACCTAGCAGCGAGCTGGCAACGGATGCAAAGCGAAGACGATCGACCCCGTGAACGCAAGAATGGCGAGGGAATACTCCTAGTGCAATCCGAACCATTCGATTCGGGACGTGGCAAAGAAGGTCAATGCTTCCGTCTGGTTCGTTCAGCAGACAATGAAGCGGACCGGACTTCATGTCTTCAAGGTAAAGAAGGCGCCAAACCGAACTGATAAACAGAATGGCCAAATCCCGTCCCAGGAAGCTGTACCGCGAGTGGTTGGTGCAGTCAAAATATATCGTATTGGACGGGAAAGGACGCACATTCAAGATACCAGCGCAAAGAATTTTTGGACTGGAGTTTTTCGTCGGCAAGCCCTACCTGTATGTTTTGGAGAAGTACCCGGAGAAGAAGGTAGAAAAATTTACCAAGAAGTACTTGGTGTAGCAGGCGATCTATGGGTGCGACACATTCTGCAAGTCGTACATAACGACTGGTATCATCAATGGCCAAATAAAAAAAGTAGAATGCTTCCAGAATCGCCTGCTTCCCTTCCTCCGGTCCGACGAAGGTGACACTCTATTTTGGCCGGGTCTGACATCGTGCCATTCTGCAAAACCGGTGAATGAGTGGAACAAAGCCAACGATGTTGTTTTGGTGCCGAAGGAGGCAAATTTGTCAAACTCGCCAAAACGCCGCCCAATTATAAAATTCAGGGAAGGTCTAAAACACGACAAGTATCTGAAAAAAAAATAAATAAAAGTGATCAAGAAAGATACTGTTGCACAGGATTTGATGGGTAGCGTAAATTCCGAGGTGCAGGCATTGAATAAACCAACTTTGCAAAATCATATCTTATATGTATTTATCTATTCCCTGCGAGCAGGGAAATCTCTTTGAGTGCAGCACGCGCTGCTACGAGACAGCACATTCAATTTCAAAGAGACGTGGAAGTGCAGTCTGTACTCTCGTGCACCTATGTTGTGCCGTGCGCTCAAAGCCGAACATGCTCTAGTCTCTAGTACCTTTAGATTGTTGCTGATCTAGGAAGTGGCGTTACAAATTTTAAAGCACAGGACTAGTCTAAATCTTACCCGATATAATTCTATCCATACGCTAGAATCTACTGCCTCGTTTACACCGGGTCAATATTTATTTTTTACGTATTGTCCAGTTCTATATGGACTTTTCACTCCTTGAGGCCGGTAAAGCACTTCTCGTTTTTTCTCATGAAAATAATTTGGTTTCTTACTGCTTTGTCTTTGCATTATAATAAATTCACTATATTTTCAATGTTTCACTATTTTTATTGTGTGGGTCCTATCTCATTGTTCGATTCCGAACAATGAGAAAGTGAATTCGCTTGAAAAATGTGGATGCTGTGCAAGGTGCTATTCTCAATCTACTTCAACTAATTCTAGTTTCGGCTTCAACTAATTCCATCTTATGTGTAGTAAACGAATAAAGGAGATTCGAGGTGATTGTGACATTCTATTATCCCTAAGGTATAGAATAGATCTTGGTTCAAAGGGTTGGATTAGATCAAGACTTGATTCATGTGATGCGTGTTTGTCTAATTTCCAATCACATCCAGATCACGTTACTTGGTCTTGTGCTGAGTTCCATACAGTTCCATAGTTTACAATTCCATTCGGGCTCAAAGTATACAACCTAATGAACCGAGTTATTAGTACGAGACACTGAAGAAGTCTGCACATTGTTGACGAAATACGCGTATCTGTCAAAGATAAGCAAACGTAGTTGGAACCAAATGGAAAATACAAATTTTTCTTCTAATTTATAGTTACAGGTATTCCATTAAACAGCTCAAACCCTCTAGGATTCATCATTAAATTTGTTTGGTTAAGGGACGAACAAAAATATATAGTAGAATCCGTCGTATGATCTCTTTTAAAAACAACGTTAAAAATCAGTTTATCTCATCATAACATGGGTTGGGTGGGCTAAAACTGCATAAATGTGAAGCTGAAATAGCATAACAACTATTTCGAAGGGATGTTACAATACAAAATGATAACTAAAATTTTATCTGAACTGTCTGCATGTCTGCTGATTGTGGTCCTGCTGCAATTGTAGAGAGACCTGCAGTATCATTGCCACGAAGGAAAAAATAATTTAATATTACTATACAATACTTGGGAACTACATAGATGATCTGAAATTATATACCGTATGAACTGAGAATACTTCCATTTTTCGTGGTAGGATAAGATTTCAGCATGCTACCTTTCCGGGGTTGCGCTTCCTACATCGCGTTGGTAGGACTGCCTCCTTAGGTATAGTTGACGCGGAACAGCGTTTCTTACTCAACCATTGGATGTCAGAACAGACACTGTTTAAGCCGCACCTCCTCAATCTAGCTGAAGTCAGAAGGACAACAGTGCCCAGGCTGCACTTCCAGCTAAGTGCGCAACTCTTACCCCGATTCTGAACAACGAGAAAGTGAATTCGCTTGAAAAATTTGGGAGCTGTGCAAGGTGCTATTCTCAATCTACTTCAACTAATTCTAGTTTTGGCTTCAACTAATTCCATCTTATGTGTAGTAAACGAATAAAGGAGATTCGAGGTGATTGTGACATTCTATTATCCCTAAGGTATCGAAAAGATCTTGGTTCAAAGGGTTGGATTAGGTCAAGACATGATTCATGTGATGCGTGTATGTCTAATTTCCAATCACATCCAGATCACATTACTTGGTCTGGTGCTGAGTTCCATACAGTTCCATAGTTTACAATTCCATTCGGGCTCAAAGTATACAACCTAATGTACCGGTTCAAGATATTTAAACTTAGGCTACGTAGGGCTTATGGTACTCCTTTAACTAACTTGAGCTTAACTAACTTGAGCTTTTGATTGTAGTTCACATAACTTTTTTATTCAGTTTTTGTTATTGATTAAAGGTTTGTGTTTTTTCCTCTAGAATCTGTGCAAATGGAAAATAGCAGACAATCTAGAATTAAGAATAAATGTATATTCTGAATCAAACTTTAAATTCTCATCTATATACTCCATCTTTGCATCCAAAAATTGTTAACCCAACTAACCTTGAAACGGCCGCGATTAATCGGTTCGCCCCTTACAAACTTTTTTTTAACCCTTATGCGTTCGACAAAAAAAAAACACCTTGTTCAGTGTTCGCCAGGGTATTCGGGTACACCCAAAATAAAAAAGCAAGATTGTAATGAAATTTCGCATGATTTGGTTTCATTTCTCGTTATGGATCGTAACTTGGAGAAAAAATGCAACATTGGTCGTGGGCAAAAAAGCAACACATCAATTCGATTAGAAAAATTCAATGTATGCGTGATGTTGTACAGTTGATTAGTAGTAGCAAATTCAATGGCGCACAAAAAAAAAAAGATTACCATCCGCTACCGAGAGTCGAACCGCGGCCGTCAGCATGACGGCTCTTCATTGTAACCATCCAGTCACCACAACAAGTTGAGGTGAATGGAATAAAAGTCCTACAGTTTCTTCGGTTTTTGAGGCACTCAACGTTACAACAATGAAGCAAATTTCGGTCGCACACACTTACATGGCTTCGTTTATTTCATAAACCGCATGGTGACTTGATGAGAGGGCGATAGGAGTGCACAGTGGTCGGAGATGGTCAAATCACGAACTTAATTGTATAGCGCCTTTAATATTAACTTTATCCAAAAAATGTCTGTAGACGAATTGTTGACATATGTGTTGCGCATAGCTTGGTATTTTAAAAAAAAATTCATCGCCTACTATGAAAAAAATAAAAAAACTTACTTAGTTTCCTTAATAGACAGAACGATATTTTCTTGGGCAAAGTTGTAGATCTACTCAAAATATGAAACTTTGTTGAAAACAAAAAAAATCTATATCAAGTAGTTTTGGAGATATAAGTCATTTTTGGTGACAACCCCTTTAAAATTAGTTTTTCTTCCCTAACTTATCATATATACATTTTATATGCAAACTATGATTTGAACTAATGTAAACAACGTAAAATCACATGTTTTGGTGAAGGAAACATGTACATCAATGCATTTGTTGAAAAGTTAGAGCACTTTTTAACTTCATTTTACCGCAATTTTGACTGTATATAAGGAAGAAGGTGGCAAACCGGGAACCAAGAAAAGTTATTTTTATTAAAGTTTAGACTTGGTTCTTCAAACTATTTAAGGTTTGATTAGCGCCAATTCATAAATGGCTAAGTACGATCACGTTGAATGATTGCACGTTTTTAACTTTTTTCTATACAGGAATGAGCAAGTTACCTAAATTTTGCAATGCTGCTTGCACATTTTAGAACCAGATATGATCAAACATAGTCATAATCAGTGAAGAAATGTTTTTGGGGTATTCAAAGGTGTTTGTATGGGAAATTGTGTGGAAGTGTATTTCATTTCGTTTGGAGTCTTTTTCTTTTATTCAAATAACACAATTGTTTTGCTACTGCGTATTTCAAAACAATACAATACAGAAACTGTTCGTTAACTGGGTGCTATTTAACTGGGCGTTCGCTAAAAAAACAAGTAGATAAGTTTCGTAGAGGATTAAAAAATTGCTAAAATGTACGAAATTGAGTCGCAATTCCATAAAAACAAAGTCAAACATTTTGCACAATGGGGTGCTTAATAAGCTACATCGCTATAACGCATAAGACATAAAAACATTATTTAATGTATGTATTGTGCAATGCTGTATGTAAACCGAATTCTGATCGAACGCCCCCTCGAAATTTATTTACATCTGAAATGACAACCCAGATAACGAGCAGCATCCGCTAACTGGGCTATTCAGTTGGCCCAGTTAGCGAACTGTTGCTGTATATTGTACATTAATTGAATCATAACGTCAACATATCAATAATTTTTATTTATCATCTGTATCGTTTTCACTGTACAAAAAATCTAGCTTATACTTTGCATTTTCGGAAAACTCCTTGTCTTTTTTTGGGGACTTTGCCCCCAAACTGGCAATAAGTGGGTCTGAAGAAACCAATACTGCAAGAATGAGATCACCGTTTGTAATAGCTCGTGATGTTTTCCGGGTGTGTTCTAGCCTGAACCTTTTTGTTACTTTATTAAGCGACTTTTGCGCTTCTTCAGACAATTGTCCGATAGGAACACGAAAATGAAGAATTACATCGGCACCGTGCATCAATATTTTATGGACAGTAGCGGGCAAATAAAACCAAGGATATGCGGATACCAACAATCGAGCAGTTTCTAGACAATAGTTTTTGAACTTGAACGAATTAATATCCCTTGCAGAAGAAATAACCTGTAATATTGATGAGCACCGTTTGATTGCCTCCTCGTCCATACCCAAAATCTCTGCAGAAACTTCAGTATTCTCAAAAAACCGTCACGCTATGTTCCCGTCATTTGACGTGCCTGCTCCATTACCACGTGGCATGTCAACGATTAGTCCTAGTTTTTGTTTGAATTGCTGCTGGATAATTTGCTTGCGGTCCTTAACTTTTTCTAAGTCAGGTTCCCTGCAACGCCATTTTTTCACTTCCAACTTATAGCCCACGCGAAGAAAATATTCAAAAGATCGGTAAAAGTTATTAGATATAGGATTGATTGTAGAGTTTTGAAATAAAATGTTGGACCCAGTTTCAGCCCTGACTGGAGCGATGAAGAAGATGTTTGCGTCCGTTTTGGTACTATCTTCATCATCAGCAAACTTTTGTTTATATTGACTGTGCCCGGTACTTCCATTTCACTGTGAGGATAGCGTTCATTAGGTCTGAGTCCGAATAATCGTCTAATGGAGTTGCTTCCAAAATCCGCTGGGCAGTGTGATCTAGAAGCGCTTGTAGCTGAATTTCAGCTACAGTTTCCTCGATCTGGAATAAGCAGGTTTTCTTAGCAGTTAGAACTCTGTCATAGCTGGGGTAAGGATCACAGTTTCGGATCCTGGCTTGTGTTCACAATTGATTATAATCATATTTACTCAGGCTCAAGTTAATAGTTCACACACACACAGCAACCGCATCAAGCGCACTGTAATGAACAATAGCTTTGGATTTTATCTTGTTAATATGATGAGGCACATCATAAGGACTGAATTCCGCTTCCTGTAACAATGATTGTGTAACACTTTTTTGCCCAGCATTGTTGAATTTAATTTGAGCAGCATAAAGCAATTCTTCTGTGTCGTAATTTGTACAAAGGCCCATCGTTTTCCTTCGCTTAACGATTTAAGAACTATCCTTAAAAGAAAGTGGTTTATGCCACGCTCCAAGCTTGAACCTGAGCTGGATGGCAACTGCTCCAACATATGGAGTGGCAATTCAAACGATTCATCCATAAAACGTACATATGCCGCCAACCCTTTGCTCGGCGTCCTATTATGATTTAACCACAGTTAATCGAACCGTTTACTCAAGTAATGGACACATTCTTCAACTTCCTTTGCAACTTCGGGCATAGTGTTTTATGCGAACGAATAATAAAGTTGTATATTTCAAGACTTTTGATCGATAAATCTCCCTTGACTTTCCGCCAAATCGAGAATATTTCCCGTTTGACAACTGGAACTAGAAAAACTCCAAAAAATTTCATCAGAGGTTTAAAAAATATAAAAATGGACCTGTATTAGGAATGTTATTTTCTAAAACAAGCCTACCTGCGTTAGCTGAAGCCATTTTGATTGAAAGCTCAGCTGTTTTCGTATGATTTGACAAACACACTACGTATTAATCGCGCACGAACTGAATATATTCTGAAATAACTATAACAAAAGGCTGCCTTCTTATTGTAACTACTAGTTTCATTGTTAAAATGTAAACATAGGAGCAGGACTACTTGATCGACATGTTTGGGCCTGTTCATAAACCACGTGTACTCATTTTTGAGACAACCACCGCCCCCTCGTAGACTTTTCTCCATACAATTTTTTGAAATTTTGTATGGAGTGTAGACTTTGACCAACACCCCCTCCCACCAGAAAAGTCTACTTGGTTTATGAATAGCCCTTTTCATATTTTTCCCTACACCCAAAAGTTGAAATTATAGCAAAAAATGCAATTGCAGTTTTTGCAATCATATCTTGAGAAATACGCGTGATTCTGAAAAGGCAATTTTGCCCATCATGATCCACAAAGCTTTTTATGGTATAAACAAATCCATGCAAGTGTGTGCAAGCGGTTATCGCTGTGTGTCTAGTGCCTCGACAGTCGCAGCAACCGTTGGGTTTTTGTTCAACAGTCAACAACTTCTCAATATGGGTGAGACAATAGCACAGAACGCCACTACGCCATTTGCCACTGTTGCTATTCCGCTGTCAAGTGTTCTATTTTTATTTGCACTCGTCATCACCCTCCTATAGCCCTCTCATCAAGTCACCATGCGCTTTATGAAATAAACGAAGCCATGTAAGTGTGTGCGACCGACATTTGCTTCATTGTTGTAACGTTGAATGCCTCGACAACCGAAGCAACTGTAGGGCTTTTATTCCGTTCACCTCAACTTGTTGTGGTGACTGTACGGTTACAATGAAGAGTCGGCAAGCTGACGGTCGCGGTTCGACTCTCAGTAGCGGATCGTAATCTTTTTTTTTGTGAGCCATTGAATTTACTTATCAACTGTACAACCTCACGCACACATTGATTTATTCTAATCGAATTGATGTGTTGCTTTTTTGCCCACGACCAATGTTGCATTTTTTCTCCAAGTTGCGATCCATTACGAGAAATGAAACCAAATCATGCGAAATTGCATTACAATCTTGCTTTTTTATTTTGGGTGTACAAACCTCTGAAGCTGCTTTGCAAAATTAAGGGGACTTGCTCGTTCTTGTATAGAAAAAGTCACAAACATGCAATCATTCAACGTGATCGTACTTAGCCATTTATGAATTGGCGCTAATCAAACCTTCAATAGTTTGAAGAACCAAGTCTAAGTTTCAATAAAAGTAACTTTTCTTGGTTCCCGGTTTGCCACCTTCTTCCTTATATACAGTCAAAATTGCGGTAAAATGAAGTTAAAAAGTGCTCTAACTTTTCAACATATGCATTGATGTACATGTTTCCTTCACCAAAACATGTGATTTTACGTTGTTTACATTAGTTCAAATCATAGTTTGCATAAAAAATGTATATATGATAAGTTAGGGAAGAAAAACTAATTTTAAAGGGGTTGTCACCAAAAATGACTTATATCTCCAAAACTACTTGATATAGATTTTTTTTTGTTTTCAACAAAGTTTCATATTTTGAGTAGATCTACAACTTTGCTTAAAAAAATATCTTTCTATCTATAAAGGAAAATAAGTTAGTTTTTTTATTTTTTTCATAGTAGGCGATGAATTTTTTTTAAAGATACCAAGCTATGCGCAACACATATGTGAACAATTCGTCAACAGACACTTTTTGGATAAAGTTAATATTAAAGGCGCTATACAATTAAGTTCGTGATTTGACCATCTCCGACCACTGTGGAGTGTGATGACGAGTGCAGATAAAAATAGAACACTTGACAGCGGAATAGCAACAGTGGAATATGGCGTAGCGGCGTTCTGTGCCATTGTCTCACCCATATTGAGAAGTTGTTGACGGTTGAACAAAAACACAACGGTTGCTGCGATTGTCGAGGCACTAGGCACACAGCGATAACCACTTGCACACACTTGCATGGCTTTGTTTATACCATAAAAAGCTTTGTGGAACATGATGGGCAAATTTGCCTTTTCAGAATCATGCGGATTTCTCAAGATATGATTGCAAAAACTGCAAAATTTCCATTTTGCATTTTTTGCTACAATTTCAACTTTTGGGTGTACCCACAGTATTTATATGATTGTAACTCTAGCAATTATCGACCGATTTTAGTTCTTTTGACACCGTTTCGGAATAACCGATTTAAACAAAATCATCAGATGTATGTATGTATAGTAGCCACCATCCCTGCATGCCCTTGGCTTGGATGCAGCTCCACTTAATAGCAAGATCAAATTGGGCCACCGATCTGAATTCACAATATCGCTGTATGAAGGGCCAAAAACAGAGGGGTGGACCCGTAAGCAGAGACGCTCACGCAAAATCCACGGGAAATTGAGAATCTCCTTCCAACGATACGATCCAACAAATCGAATAAACCAATTCGCAATACTTATTAAGCTTTCTACAGGATGGCTTGTCAAGAAGGGCGCGTCAATCTCACTGAAACTGTTGGAGTAGAATTCACAGCATCATAATCGAATCGGTAGGATAAAGAAAATGATGCCGTTTATTCCCTCCTAGACTTAGGCAGTCAATCGAACCATCGTCCAGTTTCAGCTTGAATGATACCCTGATGCTCCCTCCCAACCCAGTATTTATTATATAAGGTAAATAATAGGTCATAATATGCAATTTATGTTGTATGTAATGCAGCATTGCAATATACTAGAATATTTAATTAATATGTCATAGTTGGAGTTCGTCATCCTGTAGTGTATAAAAATGTGATGAAATAATTAAAACAGCATTAATAGGCATATGATAATAACATGCAGCTTGTTGCATCTTGACAGCTCAATCAGTGGCAGATGAATGTTACTCTGGAATGTGAAGATCATTTTGCAATTAAATAAAACATAAAACAATTGATTATTCATTAAACAATAAAATATATATGTGTTCATGACATATGGATAAACATAATCAGCAGAATTGGAGAGCATTCAAAAAATTTATTTCTATCCAATGATCTACATTAATAGAAAAACACCTCAAAATACAATGCAATAAAATATCTGTACCATCTGAAATCAACTTACTGTACCCTTGAAGTATATGAAATTTAATTATTATTATTATTATCTTTAAATAATTTTATTATGATTACAATAATATACAGTGATGATATGATGAAAATAATACGATGCTGTAATGAGATACTAAATAATATACATATTAATATTAAATGAAGCTATTTGCCTCTTCTTCTGCGAAGTTAGATATAAACTCTGAAATGTCGAAAATTTCTAAAGTGATGTTATGAAAGAAAGTTTAGCACTGGGCAGCCTAGCAGAATGGCAAAGAAAATTTAAGCAAACAATAAGCCGAAATAAATTTCCCAAAAAGGGAAACGTAACAATTTTAGTTTTTAAATCATTAGATTTAACTAGATATTAGAAGAAAAATTTGTATTTTCCATTTAATTCCAACCACGTTCGCCTATCCTTGACAGATACGGGTATTTCGTCTACAATGTGCAGACTTCTTCAGTGTCTCGTACTAATAACTCAAGTCGAGTTGTTAGTACGAGACACTGAAGAAGTCTGCACATTGTTGACGAAATACGCGTATCTGTCAAAGATAAGCAAACGTAGTTGGAACCAAATAGAAAATACAAATTTTTCTTCTAATTTTTAGTTACAGGTATTCCACTAAACAGCTCAAACCCTCTAGGATTCATCAATAAATTTGTTTGGTTAAGGGACGAAAAAAAAAATATAGTAGAATCCGGCGTATGATCTTTTCTAAAAACAAACGTTAAAAATTACGGTATTGTGTGAAATATGCGGTGCATGCTAAAAATGAACCCAACAGCGGGAGATAATTTATCACCCGTGTTAGGCAGTATTGGGAGAGGGACAAATAGCTAGAACAAGAAACAAGCAATATGTAGTATAAGAGCCCGATAGGTTGCATAACCTTTTGTCAGTCAAGGGGATTTCCTTCCTTGCCTATCCTGCATGGGATAATATGACAAAGGGTTATGTGCCTGATCGGATACTACCGTTCAAATGTCCTCCGCTCGTTTTAAAACTTACATCTTTCAATTTTCAAAGCCTGCCGTTCCCTATACGGATCTATCAATACACTTTCTCTTCATGTCTGTTCGTTCTTGCAATAAAATTACTATCCCACTCCTAGCGCTTCGCATGGAGATGAGAAATTATCTGCTGCTGCAAACTTCGTTAAAAATGAGTTTAACTCATCATAACGTGGGTTGGGTGGGCTAAAACTGCATAAATGTGAAGCTGAAATAGCATAACAAATATTTCAAAGGGATGTTACAATACAAAATGATAACTAAAATTATATCTGAACTGTCTGCTATCTGCTGATTGAGGTCCTGCTGCAATTGTAGACAGATCTGCATTATCATTGCCACGAAGGAAAAAATAATTTAAGATAACTATACAATACTTGGGAACTACATAGATGATCTGAAATTATATACCGTATGAACTGAGAATACTTCCATTTTTCGTGGTAGGATAAGATTTCAGCATGCCACCTTTCCGGGGTTGCGCTTCCTACATCGCGTTGGTAGGACTGCCTCCTTAGGTATAGTTGACACGTAACAGCGTTTCTTACTCAACCATTGGGTGCCAGAACAGACACTGTTTAAGCCGCACCTCCTCAATCTAGCTGAAGTCAGAAGGACAACAGTGCCCAGGCTGCAATTTCAGCTAAGTGCGCAACCCTTAGCAGGCGGTTTTTGTCATCTATAGACTCGTGGAAGCATGAGGTAGGAACTAGTGAGACCAGAGCTATGTTGCGGCGACCCACGCTCCTTTGCGACTCACCATTTTGCAGCCCAATTTAGAAAAAATCATCAGATGGCCACAAAACGTTAAGAAATATCCTACTGTAGAAATTTTACGAATTTTGATGCCTATATTGCCACGATTCCCTTTCAAATATGTTCAGGACTATTCTAGGCCCCATGAAAACCTGTTACAGAATGGCCGTTCCTGGAACAAGTCGGCATATGGATAACAATGTAATAGAAATAGTTTCTTCTAGGAGTTATTTCAATGATTTTGACATCTATTCCCGGAAATGCATTTGACATTCCCAAATCAAGTCTCCGTACCGGACCACAGCCCAGGAAACCCAGATTTCTGGGAACCAGATAAATTCAAATTGTTATTACCTATAACATACATGTCACGAATGAGTTTTTTTTAATCTTACGGTGTCAAAAGAATTAAAATCGGTCCATAATTACTTGAGTAATAATAATTTGGATTTAGTGTGTACCTGGGTACCCTGTCGATTAATTTAGGGGTAAAAAAAAAGTCAGCCCCTTCCAGTCATACAAAATATGTTAATGCAAAAATTTGTCTTCCAACTTCTGCACTGTCAATGAATTTCAGCTTCCTGTTAAAAACTATGAAATTTTGTAGTGTTAAACCTGAAAAGTTACCCGGGTAACCAGTCAGACATACAAGGGTTAAGATTATTGTATATTGAAAATGAAAATTTTGCTCTTTAAAGTTGATTTTATCAAGCCTGTTAAAAAAAAATGAATTTAAAAAATATCAATCAATGCACGTTTCGAGTTTATCGTCTACATGGTGTAATGCAAAAATATGTTTTGTATTTTCTAAATTCAGCTTACGAAACCATACCTGCCATACCCTTGGTACCTTGCTTATAAATAAGACGCCCTCACCCTGGTTTGTTGGTCTCTATGATAACTGATTATGCATACGTAACACACCCCTTAAGCAGAATTTGAATACGCGCAAGGTAAGATTTATGCTAAATGTTGATTTTTCTTACTGCTCAGCTTAAAAAAATATACTAATAATTAGCTTCGATGCAATAAATTAACAAAGAGCGTTTCCAGATGAAATCAGCCGGAAAAAGTCTAAATCGTGCACGACCCTCTCCGATTTGGATGAAACTTTGCACATGTCTTCGGCATTGGTGATGATGGATTTTCCGCGGGTTTAGGGAATTTTTTGACTCAAGACATTTTATTCAAAAGGGCGTATGTGTTTTGCCATGCGTATTTTTCAAAAAATCATAACTCGAAAACCGTTGGTTGCAATAAAATTGCGTCTGGTAAGAATTTGTAGTTAATTAATTTGACTTTATGAAAAAAATATGTACGCTGTAAAAAAAACATTTTTTTCTTCAAAAAAATCAAAAGTTAAACTTAAAAATCAATTAGCAAATCTGTCCAACGTACGATTTTTATATTTTTTTTCCAAAAGGCTTTGAATCATAAGAAAAAAAATAGAAGTTGTTCTACGATGGAGCAACTTAAGCATTTTTCTTCTAATTTATAGTTAACTTAAGATAAAAAAGTTCTTAGAAGTAAGAAAAATTAATTTTTTTTCTAATATGTTGTTTTTGCATAAATAACCATATATTAATAATATATTACGATTTTTCTAGTGATTGTAAACAAAAATACCCTTGGTGAGCAACATTCTAAATGGATCCGTTCTCGAGATAATATGAAATTAATGTCGAAAAAATGGCTTTTTCCATGAAAATATCCCTTTTTCAAATGTTAGTCGTGATTGTCCATCTTCAAAAGTATTTTTTTCAAATTGTACATAAAATTTTCAACAACTATGCTTTTGACACCAAGAAGATGATTTCATCATATCCCACAACCTTTGTTTTCAATGTAGCTAACTCTTCGACTTCTTCTTGTGGTGGTAAGCTGAATAGATATTTTCTAATACCTGCTACAATTTCGGCAAATTTTTGCCGACGGTATTTATCGTTTTTAAATTCTCTAATGGATATCGGAGACACATTTATTCCTGCATTTCAATTATTGAATAACTCAATGTTGTGTATCCTGGAATAATCCGCTAGGTCACTGTCCTGAGAAGATGCCGAGGTAATTGAAGCTGCCGATGGTATTTCCTCCAAATCGTTCCTTGATGTGATTGAACATCTTCTTAATTAATGAAATTAACGAATCTTATTTACTAAATAAAAATTTTGAGTTTTTTTTTGTTCATGCATGATTTATTTATTTTTTCTACTATTTTTAAAAAAAATTGTATTTACATTTTTACAAACACTTTTTCCTAACATTCCTATAAATATTATGAAAACTCAGTATTTCGTCAGTTGAAAATATTTTCGCAGCGATTTTGTTATCTGCAATTGGAATGAAGGAGTGATATTTCTGTGTACCAGGAATCATTTTTGTTTGCTGATAACTACCACCCCATTCTGCAGCTCCCTCTTCATATTCTTCTAGCAAAATGATATTTTTGTGAATTTTTCTTGATTTCTCTCAATAGCCCAATTATACAAAGTTTTCGCACTTGTTATTGGTTGTTCATGTTGTTTGGCCAAGCTTGCTTTGTTGCTATTCGTTTTAATGTGCCGCCAATTGCATCACATGGTCCCTTACCATGTGAAGTTGCGAAAAAATGCCACTCAGAATCAATGTTGTATTTCTCTTTAAACTTACAGAGGCTTGCAATTTTTTTTCTATTTTTGTATTGGGAAGCAGGTCCATCAGACATAAAAATGGCCTTTTTTATATTCATTAGTTGATTTAAACACGTTAGTAATTTAGAAATAAATACTTGTACCGCAATTGTATCATGTCTTAGAACTTCTGATATTACAACAAAACTTAGATTTTTAAGTATTCCTGACTCCATATAATAAATAACAAACGGATGAATTGTAGCCTGATCATTGTTCCAATGATGATTTTGATCAGCGTCCTGAATTACAAATGAATAATTCTCTGCAAAATCGCAAATAATAACTACTTCTCCTTTTTTGAATGAAGACATTGTATCTTTTTGAAAATTTAGATTGCTTTGTTTTTATATAATCATGAGTTAATAGTTTTTCTTATTTCTCGCTAAAATATTCAACAAATTCATAAACAGGTTTTAATAGCGTTTCTTAATTACATCTATCAGTTATAATCCATTGTTCGAACGATATCTCAGACAAGTTATGTTTCTCAAGTTCTTTTAAAAATCTTATCTCAAATTCTGCCAGTGTGGGACAATTTTCGCATTCACGGAGGTAACAATATTTTGATCTTGATGATGAATTACACAATAACTTCTCAAAATGTTGATTACAATCAGTGTTGAATGAATATTTTTTTAAACTGTGAAGCATTAAATCAATATTTTCGTGAATTGCGCAAGCACAAACGTTGTGAGAACCTGAAGCATTTAGCAATTTACAATTGTCGATTTGCTCAGCAATTAGAGACACAATTTTATTTAATTCTTCACCGTTAAACTCTATTTCGGTTCTTAAATTATTGTTTCACTAATATAACTATTCAATCAACTTTTTCTTCTACCGTTCTAATTCACATAAATCTTAATTACTTCAATTGCTTCAGACTGGATTAATTTCACGATTACTCAAATTTGTCGTACCCACTGTTCGTCTATGGTGATTTGGGCTCCACCTGTCGGTTCGATTGATGATGAATAAAAGAGGGTTCTATTTGTTAGCAAGGCTCCTTTTATAGATGTCAGTTGACGGAAGACGGAAGAGACGGAAATCCAAAAACGTCAAAAAACGCAAGCTGTCGGTTGTATCGTCGAATCGGTAATCGTTGAACAAGGAATCGGCTGCTGATGATCGATGATCACGTTGACTCCTAGATGTCGTTTCTCGCATATGCGAACATCCTGGCCCCTTCGAAGATCGTATTCTGACAGTTGCCTCGATGTTCTACACGATGTTGCTCGATTGTCGATCGATCTTGATGTTGTGTTACGAAACGTCAGTTGATGCTGGTACGACGAATGAATTGCAAACATGTGTGGTTTATAAAAGTTTTAGGTGTTCTTCGCTTCAAACTTCGTGAAACAGTGGATTGTTGACGGAATGATGACGCTGTAGTTTGGAGATCTCGTTGAGTGCAATTCATTGGCGGTCTGCTGGTTTGTTGTCATCGGGTACTGCGACAGGCAGAATGCAGATTTTTGAAACTGGTCGCTTATATTCACCAGCCGATGTTTTTATTGTGACGACGCGGGTAATACCATCCGTCCCTGGATGCAGCTCAATAATCCGTGCGGTGGGCCAATGGAGCGGTGAAGTATTGTCCTCCTTCAGCACGACCAACTGGCCCCTTTGGATGCGGACGGGATTGTTGATCCATTTGGTTCGGACTTGCAGTGTACACAGGTACTCGGTGTGCCATCTTTGCCATATCTGCTGCAGTAGTCGCTGTATTTGCTGGTAATTGCTCAGTCGGTTTATTGGCACTGTGGTGACATCGATATCCGGAACAGCCTTCAAGGACGATCCTGTCAAGAAGTGTCCAGGACTGAGAGGCTCGAAGTCTGTTGGGTCATCACTCAATGGAACGATCGGTCGAGAGTTTAAACATCCTTCAATCTGAGACAGAAGTGTTTGCATGTCCTCCATGCCTAATGTTTGGGTTCCCAGAGCTCGAAAAAAATGTTTTTGGGCGGATTGGATCGCGGCCTCCCATAGTCCTCCAAAGTGAGAAGCCTTAGGAGGATTAAAGCGCCAACGTATTCCAATTGACGCACATTCTTCGGCGATTGATTTCTGGTGCTGGTTGCTTCGGATGATTTGACGTAGTTCGTTGGCTGCACCAATGAAGTTTCTGCCGTTGTCAGTGAAAATTTCTGCACATAGCCCACGGCGAGCGACAAAACGCCGTATGGCTTGGATGAATTTAGCGGTGCTTAGGTCTCCTACTAACTCGAGATGCACAGCCTTCGTCGTGAAGCAAACAAAAACGGCAACATATGCCTTACCAGGTGCTGCTCGACGATGGATGGGTTTAAGTGCGATTGGACCCCAGTAGTCGATTCCAGTGATTGTAAACGGGCGGGTCGCAGTTACTCTTTCGACTGGGAGCTCGGCCATAAACTGCTGGACGAGTTTCGGTCGGGCTCTGACGCAGACTACGCAGTGCTGGGTGATCCTCCTGGCCAAGCTTCTCGCCCCAGTAATCCAATACCTCAGACGGAGAATGCTGAGCAGCAGTTGGGGAGCGGCGTGCAAATGAGTCTCATGTAGCGATCGAATGAGCAGAGTAGATATTGCATGGGTGGATGGTAGCAGAATTTGATGTTTGCTATCGAATGTCTGTTGAGTTTGTTTGAGTCTTCCACCAATACGGATCAGATGATCGGCGGATAGGAACGGGTCAAACCAACGGAGGCGAGATTTCGACGAGACTGGCATAGATTGCCTAAGCTGTTTCCATTCAGCGGAGAATAGCTGCTGCTGGACTAGACGAATCAGTACACTTTCTGCTGTTAGCATTTCTTCGGTGGCGATGATAGTGGTGGTTGGTCTCGGGATTCGCTGGCAGTGTAGAAGGAACCGGCGACAGTAGGCAGTCACTCGCAGCATTTTGTTGTAGTTGGAAAACTTGGCAACGAACAGGTCGATGAAAGCTGGTTGGGTGGCGGCCGTCATTGATGTTGTGGGTGGTCTTCGTGCTTCTGGAATACCGTCGAAGTCGGAGTCATTTGTTGTTTGCTGGATAGGCCAAAATTTCTCGTCGAGTGTCAACCACTGTGGACCCTTCCACCAGAGATCGTTGTTGAGAAGATTTTTCTGCTGGAAGCCCACGAGAGATATGGTCCGCTGGGTTTTGTTGCCCTGAAACATGGTTCCACAGGCAGTTTTGGGTGGCCAGCTGTATTTTTGAAACACGATTAGCCACAAAGGTGGTCCACTTTGAAGGTGTAGAGTTGAGCCAACAAATGACGATCGTTGAGTCTACCCAGAAAAAGGCTTCGATTGCGACTTTTAAGGATGTTTTTACCTTCTCGTAGAGCTCAGCTGCGAGCAAAGCTCCACAGAGCTCGAGACGTGGTAGACTTTGTTGCCTTAAAGGTGCAACTTTAGACCTTGCAGTTAGCAGTGCTGTTTTAGTTTCGCCAGCAGGGTTGGCCGACCTGATGTAGCAACATGCACCATATGCATTTTCCGATGCATCAGAGAAAACGTGGAGTTGGATCGAAACAGGATCAAGACTGAGAGTGCAGCGCTCGATGCGCAGCTCGTTCAAAAGAGGCAACTGGGAGGTGTAGGTGTGCCATCGTTCCTTGTAGGATGGCGGAAGTTCGTCATCCCATCCCCATATGTGTCCGTGGTCGGATTTCAATGTCCATAGAGCCTGCATAAAAAGTTTCGCCGATGTTATGACGGGTCCCACTAGACCAAGTGGGTCAAAGAGGCGCGCTATTTGGGAAAGCGCGATTCTTTTTGTAAGAGGTGCAACTTCTGGCGTCAGTAGGCCGATTTTGTAGCGGAGATGATCAGTTGCAGGTTCCCAGTGGAGCCCCAGGCTTTTGATACATTGGTCACGGTCTAGATCCACTGAGGTCAGGAGAGCTCGGTTGTCGGGAGGAACTCCTTCTAAGACAGCTTCGACGTTGGAGGCCCACTTTCTTAGTTCGAAGCCCCCAGCAGAAAGTAGCGAATCAAGCTGGTTTCGGAGTGCGATGGTTTCTTCTACGGTGTTTCCTCCAGAAAACAAATCGTCTACATAGAAATCCATACGTAGAATATCAGAAGCTTGCGGGAATCGATCATGCTCGTCTTCGGAGAGTTGCCGAAGTACTCTGGTGGCCAGAAAAGGTGCACTTGCTGTGCCGTAGGTGACGGTCTTTAATTCAAACGTGTTCATAGGTGCTTCCAGTGAGGATCGCCAAACTATTCGCTGAAGTTGGGTGTCTCGTTCATCTACTCGTATCTGACGAAACATTTGCTTAATGTCGGCGATAAGCATTATGGGATGGGTTCTGGCGCGAATGATGATTGAGCGAAGATCTTCTTGGACGATTGGTCCAACCATTAAAGCGTCATTTAGCGATGATCCTTCGGAGGTGCGACAGGAGGCGTCAAAGACTACACGCACTTTGGTGGTCGTACTGTCTTCACGAATAACTGCGTGATGGGGGAGATGATAGCAAGGCGTGGGTGGCATTTCATGGTCTTGGACTTTTTGCATGTGTCCTAATGCTTCGTATTCTCGCATGAACTCTCGATATTGATCTCCTAGCTTCGGGTTACGAGACAGACGATTTTCAACCAAATGGAAACGGCGGAGAGCAGAACGGCGATTGTCACCAAGGTTGGCAAGAGCGTCTTGTTTCAGCGGAAGCCGAACAATGTAGCGACCTTCCGGAGAGCGGGATACTGTCCGACGGAAATGAGCTTCACAAGCGGCTTCTTCGACGGAGTAGTTGGTCGAGTTGTTGTCTTCTTCGATGGTCCAAAACTTCTCCATTAGACGATGGAGATCTGTGACCGTTGCGACGTTGGCGGTGACGGAGGTTGATGGTTGGCAGTTGAAACTCCCACCGGATACGATCCAACCTAGAACGGAGTTTACTAAGCTTGGCTGGAACTCACCGAGTTGAATCCGACCGGGCACTTTGAACAGGTCGAAGAAGATTTCCGCTCCCAATACCAATTGGACGGGTCTCGTATCGTAAAACGACGGGTCTGCAAGCTGGATTCCGTCCGGAATTTCCCAGGAGGAAACGTCCACGGATGATGATGGTAGGTTCACAGTGACCTTTGGGAGCACCAAGAATTCTACGGCGGTAGAGTATCCACTGACACGAGAGCGGATGGTTGATTGAAGCTGGTGACGGGCCCGCGTTGAAGACTGTCCTATACCAGCAATCGGAACGTTGATCTTGGAGCGTTTAGCTTTGATCTGTTTGGCGAGCGATTCAGTCATGAAGCAGCACTCACTGCCGGAGTCTAGGAGTGCTCTAGCGGTATGTTCGGCTCCAATTTCATCCACGAGAATTACCACTGCAGTGGCCAGTAGGACATTTTTCCGTTTCGCACCAGAAGAAGCGCAACAGACAGGTTCGGAGACGGCAGAGGCGGAGTTTCTGGGTTGCTCTTCTACGTTTGGGACAGAGGCGGCTTTCGGTGGGGACGATTCCGATGTTCTGGAGTTCACAGATACTGGAGACGCTTCCCCGGGGCAGAGTTGAGTATGGTGGCGGCTTCTGCATTTACGACAGGTGCTGGAGGAGGGGCATTCCCGAACTTGATGACCCTTCCGGAGACAGTTGCGACACAGTTGGTGGCGCCGAACATCCTTTTCCTTGTCTTCGATATTCATCTTAGAGAAAACGGCGCACAGGTACAAGGGATGGTGGTCGGAACAGACAAGACACTTGCGATAGTTGGGCTGACTGGCCCCGTGGCTGGCTACGGAGCGAGGAACGATCTTCTTGGGGACACTGTGCGGCAGAATTTCATTTGACTTGGAGATTGTCTGCAATACGTTGACTCTACGTTGGATAAAGGTCGTCAGATCACTGAAGGTTACGTTGCCCTTTGTCGACGAGTACTCTTCCCAGTCACGCCTGGTGGTCGGATCGAGTCTGCTACTCAGCATTCGGATTAGCAGTATGTCCCAGAACTCTGTTTTCTCCCCAGCTGTTTTAGTACCCGTACATTGGCTTCAAATTTCTCAACAAGAGAGTGCAACTCAGATGCCGATTCCCTTTTATCGAGGAAAACTCGAAAAGTGAGTCTACGTAAGACTGTTTCAGCAAAGCGGGGTTCTGATAGTGATCTACCAGTAAGTTCCAAGCCACGTGGTAGTTGTTGGCGCTGATGGCAATGGTTTGGATCAGCTTAAGGGCATCTCCGGAGAGGGAAGATCGCAGGTAGTAAAATTTTTGGATATTGGAGAGCTCGTGGGACGAGTGGACCAGAGAGACGAACAAATCGTGAAAGTTAAGCCAGCTGTCGAGATGTCCGGAGAACACGGGCAGCTTAACGTCGGGCAGTCGTACCGAAGACGAAGTTGGCGGGAGTTGTGCGCTGGATTGAGAAGTCAGTAGAAGATTCGTGGCAGTAGGTGTATTAACCGAAAGTAAGAAACCTTTCACATGAAAGTAGTTCGTCTCAAAGTCAGTGCGGACCTTCAAGTACTTTTCTAGGTTCTCCTCGTCCAGCGATTCGAGTTCCACTTGTGTCTGGTTTACGTCCTTCCAGAGGGTCAACAGGTGCTCCAGACGCACTGAGATCTGATGGGCATCCCGTTCTTCCTGGTATTCTTCCACGAACGTTTTAATTAGATTGAACGAAGTCAACAGACCCTTCAGGCGCGTTTTGAGGCCCTTGATGCGTCGTTCCGTTGACATCGTGGAGAGGTTGTGAAGATGACCAGAAAGCGATGGGATCTGGAAGGCGGAAGACCACGCAGCTCAAAAGAGAAGGGATAGATTCGTTGGAAAGATAATTACCTATGAAAGGCAATTCTAATGCCTTGTATAATCAAGTGTTCCACACGGATAACCTCTTCTGCACGTGGCGGGCGTAGTTCTGGCAGGTTCGGCGAAGAATCGGGGCTGGCGGACTTGCGGAGTTCACGAAATCCGGTTCGAAGGACCAATGTCGATTTGCTCAGCAATTAGAGACACAATTTTATTTAATTCTTCACCGTTAAACTCTATTTCGGTTCTTAAATTATTGTTTCACTAATATAACTATTCAATCAACTTTTTCTTCTACCGTTCTAATTCACATAAATCTTAATTACTTCAATTGCTTCAGACTGGATTAATTTCACGATTACTCAAATTTGTCGTACCCACTGTTCGTCTATGGTGATTTGGGCTCCACCTGTCGGTTCGATTGATGATGAATAAACGAGGGTTCTATTTGTTAGCAAGGCTCCTTTTATAGATGTCAGTTGACGGAAGACGGAAGAGACGGAAATCCAAAAACGTCAAAAAACGCAAGCTGTCGGTTGTATCGTCGAATCGGTAATCGTTGAACAAGGAATCGGCTGCTGATGATCGATGATCACGTTGACTCCTAGATGTCGTTTCTCGCATATGCGAACAACAATGTTTTGGTCGTAATGCTGCAAAAGTACTAAATCCAATTTTATGTTCACTGACTTCTTTAAATCGAGTGAAAGTTTCTCTAAGTGATGAAAGTAATAACCGTTTTTGAATTTGTTGACGCTTACCATTAGTGTTTACAGAGACATAATCTCTTTGTCCCGGCATGGCTCTGCTGTTGTCGTCCTCGTCAAAAAATTGTATCACTTGATTCTTTATATCCGGATTCAAACGATTCCCCGATCTGTCGTTGGGGGTAGCCAATACTCCATTTTCGGCTGCCAATTCTTTTCCTTGTAATGCAAGGTATTTGTTTGTTTCAAATTTGCTCGTTATTTGCTGAATCGTCCACGAATTAGGCAAAACTGTTAATATACGTATTTTATCTATTCTCGAACTATCTGGTTCTATGGATTTTTCTTTCAATTTTGAAATAATTTCATCATATTCCACAACCTTTGTTTTCAATGTAGCTAACTCTTCGACTTCTTCTTGTGGTGGTAAGCTGAATAGATATTTCTTAATACCTGCTACAATTTCGGCAAACTTTTGCCGACGGTAATTGAAGCTGCCGATGGTATTTCCTCCAAATCGTTCCGTGATGTGGTTGGTGCTTCGTCATGTCCACCGTTTTCTGGTTGCTCCACTCTTTCGACGATACGAATATAACTGACATGAATCACAAATTCTTAATGACGTGTCCAAATGGACCGTACACTGCATGGATAAAAGTTTTTCAATTAACTTGTCAGTTAAATTTCTAAGTTTAGGCGAACATCGTCTCCCGATTTCACGAAAAGGTTTACAACAATGCTTTGTTTCGAGTTCCATTTCAAATCGTTTTACACTTTACGCTATTTATGAAAGACACTGTTAAACTGATGCCATGACTTTGTAATGTAATCCTTTTTAAACGTACTAGGTACACACTTTAGGTACGTTTTTGAAATATTGGTATGTGCAGGGGTATGCATGTAAATTATATTTTCTGTCAACATCAAAGGGAATGCATGAATAGGTATAAATGGGCGTAACAATTGTATTCTTACTGGTATAAACAGTTTAACTAATTTAATACAATATGTTTCAACCTGAACAAAATACGCTTGTACACTAACATGAATACTAATTATTTTTGTTTCGGGTTAGGTTTTCATAAAATACTGTAAGTAAAAGCAGCAAATTTTGTCGTGTTACCTACAGTAAATATCAGGAGTCAGTTTGTCTAGTATTCTCGGTAATAAAAGGTATATTGTAGAAAATTTTATGTTAAATTTGAAAAGAATACTTTTGAAGATGGACAATCATGACCAACATTTGAAAAAGGGATATTTTCATGGAAAAAGCCATTTTTTCGACATTAATTTCAAATTATCTCGAAAACGGATACATTTAGAATGTTGCTCACCAAGAGCATTTTTGTTTAAAATCACTAGAAAAATCGTATTTTATTATTAAAATATGGTTATTTATGCAAAAACAACAAATTAGAAAAAAAATTAATTTTTCTTACTTCTAAGAACTTTTTTATCTTAAGTTGCTCCATCGTAGAACAACTTCTTTTCTTCTTCTTATTACTCAAAGCCTTTTTGAAAAAAAATATAAAAATCGTACGTTGGACAGATTTGCTTATCGATTTTTAGGTTTAACTTTTGATTTTTTTGAAGAAAAAAAAAATTTTTTTACAGTGAACATATTTTTTTCATAAAGTCAAATTAATTAACTACAAATTCTTACCAGACGCAATTTTATTACAACCAACGGTTTTCGAGTTATGATTTTTTGAAAAATACGCATGACAAAACACATACGCCCTTTTGAAAAAAATGTCTTGAGTCAAAAAATTCCATTAACCCGCGGAAAATCCATCATCACCAATGCCGAAGACATGTGCAAAGTTTCATCCAAATCGGAGAGGGTCGAGTTCAGTCATTTGAATGCCAAACATTTTGAATCATCACATACGTAAACAGTTTGTACAGTAGCATAGTAAGGATTCTAATTTATTATTCATCTGAGACATGTTGTGAAAAACCCGTTGGCAAATCGAGAATATGTAATCTTGTAGGGTAGGTAACGACTTAAGCACCCCGGGACCCTATTCCAAGCACGGGGTAAACGTTAACCTACAACGCTCATTCTTTGCAGTATGGTGCTTCACTAGATAGAGCACCATACTGCAAATAATCCGCGTTATAGGTTAACATTAACCCCGTGCTTGGAATAGGGTCCTGGGGTGCTTAAGTCGTTACCTACCCTATGTAAATAACAAATAATGTGTTTGCAGGCAGAGCTTTGGGTAGATCAGTTAGTAAATACAAGCATTCAAATTTATAAGGTAAACAACGTTATCTAACATGTCATTTTCCTGGACTCCCGGTATTCACGATTGGCACCATCGCAAACCGATACACTGTTTTGATTCACCAATTTGTTTCATATATTCGGTTCAAGAACATTCTGAACATTGCAAGTATGGATTAACCGTACTGATATACATTCAAATTTACATCTGGTGTAGAAACTGAAATCCAAAGCAGTACAGTAATGGCTGTCGAAATGAATCCTATGCCGTTTCCACTTTAACTGATAAGTTTTGTATCATCAGATTCAGCCATCCTAATCTGTCGTGGCGCCGAGGAATCTTATATTACGCTTTCTCCCTCTGAACGCTTAATGGCAAAAGTTCGATTTGAACCAATAAAATTTATTATGCTCTAATATACAGGAGCATTGTTTTGATTTTCGTTGTTCTTTTATCGTTATTACTTTTTGCTTTCGATATCTCTTAGCTTTGCTTCACCCCATGGCACCAATCGTCAACATCAGCATAAAAGCAAAACGAAGGAAGACTTTCTCCAATAAGCAAATTTACCACTATCAGTGGCGCGGAGGATATCGTCTATCCAAAACCGACTATTGATAGTCGATATTTATGTATATACGGAATGTTCGATTTTTGCTGTCGCCACTGGTCATAAAACCGAAAGTATGAATGACCAAAGCATGTTTTCATCATATATTAGATATCGACAGAAAAGAAACAGAAGAAAATATAATTTGTCTTATATGATTCCGATATGACGCCCATAAAATGATTTAGACTATGTATTTTATTCCACTAAAATTTAATTAATATTCATACCGTTACTATCTTCAATCTCTGTATTAAACTAAAATTTAGATAGCAAGCCAGAGAAGACAAAAGTCACAACAATACTAGTAAGAACTTGTGTGCAGCATGTTTTAGCACAACCTTAATTGAGCTCAATTAAAAAGTTTAGGAATAAAAATATTACCCAACCGTAAAACGTTTTTATCGAAACCGTCTTTGTCTTTTCTTTAAGGCTACCTAAAGCAGAAGTAAGGTAAGACGATTTTCTGAATAGCCTCAAGTTTTTTACGTGAGTGTAATTTTACGACCCTTCTCGAGCAGACTGTCTCACCTTCTTCAATCATTCGCATTCTTATTTTTGGGACTATTTTGGTAGGGTGTCGAACATCGGAATGGCTTTATTACCTACGCCTATATCATCAGTTTTCAGAACTTTGGCATGACCAGAAAATTAGCTGTAGGAATGGTAGGCCGAGGTCTGGTCAAATATTTGCAATTCCAAAGTCCAAACAATCATCAGTATTATGAGGACTGCACAACATCCCAAGAATTATCATAACAGAGGTAATTATGCTAATATCGGAATTCACATCGGTAACGGAAAATAAATATTGCGATGGGCGATTTCACATATTTTGCAGCTGGACTGACAAAGGAGTCGGATAGATGCACGCGTACAACTCAAAATGACATTGTGCTGTGCGTTTGTTTGTCTTCTGCTCTTGTTTTTTTATATGAGTAAAGCTTAAAGAACACTGTTTTGCCAAGCGTCCTATATTTGGGGAAAAAATACCAATGTATTTGTTGCTTTTTTATTCGAGTATTTCCGTCGGTCTATTTCCTCACGAAGAAACAACCACCGACGCTAGGAAGCCAACTCTACCATCTGGACACTGCATATCGCACTCATCAATACTTGAGCCGAGACCAACGGGTTTTGTTCCCTTTCGAATCAAGACGTGACCAGAGATTTTTTAACCTCAGAAAAATCCCAATGACCTCTACTGGGATTAAACCCAGATCCACTGCGGTACGAGGTAGCAGTAAGCATTTGCTTACAACTACACCACCGGCACCAGCGTTTCACATTTTTGTGACGTATTAGTCTATTACTAATGAGATTTATGTTGTCAATTTTATCTACTTAAAAAAGCCATGCTTTGCGCTTGATCAAACACTGTAGTTTCATGTTGAAGTTACCAGGAGAGCACAGCACAGTTTAAGGGGGGATATACAGTTAGAATGACGAACAAATTCAATTTTTTTACTGCATAAAAAGTTAGTAAATTTCCCGTAGAATACGCTCCTGAAACCCTTTTTTCAAAATTCGAACTCCAAGTGTTTCTTTTCATCGTTTTTCGACGACACCTTTTTCGCGCCCAGCAGGTATCAAAAGACGCTTTTTGATAAACAAAACTTTCAACGCGTTTATCTCGAAACAACATTTTCGGAGTTTATGCCGGTGATAACTCGAAAACTAATTATTCGATTGAGCTGAAACTTATAGGATTTCTTTATTAGAGTATTACCTTCTAGATGAATTGTAATTATTGTAATCTTTTATTATTAAGTATGCAAAAATGTGATAAAACGGTGAAAAAAATGTGGATTTTTTCAAAAAAGTTACGCCAAAAGTGCAATTTTTTTTTTGTACTCCTTTTTTTTAATTCATCTACTAACTGTAAATGTAATTAATGCATTTTTTTTGGGTAATCAGATTTCAGATCAAAACTGCGACCAAGAGAGCCGGCACAAGCAAAATACAACGACTTTTTAAACGCACTCTAACGGTCGCCATTTTGTTGAAAAAATTGAAAAAAATCTTTTTGTATACTACATGGATACACTTATAATTGCAAAAAAGTTTCGATTGATTTGAGTAAAAACTTCCCCTTGAAATTTTGTTTTCAGGTAAGAATTTTTTTTCTCGTTCTAACTGTATATCCCCCCTTCAGGAGAGGTAAATCTTCCAAAAGCATTAAGTATGCTGTTTGGCGGAGAGTCAAATATTTAGCATATTTTCAAAAACACACTCAGTAGCAAAAAATAGTCGAGCAAAAAACGCCATGTTTACTCTTCTTTAACTTTGCCAATTATCAATATTTTTTTCTGAAAATTTTACAACATTATGACCAAGGTATAGAAATAATGTGGTCAAAATTTTATATTGATAAGATTTCTAAATTTGAAGTTTTCATAACATATGTGTCTTTGGACATACCAATTTCAAAAATCCGTATATCTGTGAAAAATTTAGAAAACATATTTTAAATTCCACCTACCCAAAAAAATCAGCAAGAATAATTTGGACAAAATTTGAATTGTTCCATTAGGTGGTCTGGACTACAGCTGGCGTCAAAGTTGACGCACCAACATAAGTATTTTACTTTTTCATCCGATATTGACCATGCTGAAATATCGGTGGAAAAAAAGCCGGGACGAATTCATCTTATTTATACACATGATTTTTAACGCGTGAAATATCCCAAATAACAAGTGTACCCACGAAGAACTTAAAAGTATGGCATACATTAGAATTTGGTTTGTGAAAACTTGGTATACAGTATTATACATCATTATCAGTAGAATTCGCCTCGGCTTTTTTTGGATCGATATTTCTGTATGGACTTTTTTTACATATGTTATGAAAACTTTAAATTTATAAATCTTGTCAACATAAAATGTTGGACACATAAGATCTATAGGTGGCCACATTGGTGATAGTGTTTTTTTCATTTTTAGCCAGAAATGTTGATAATTGACAAAGTTACAGAAGGCTGAACATGGCGTTTTTTAGAAGCAACATTTTGCTCGGCTCTTCTTTTGCTACTGAGTGTACATGGCTGTACACTGTTGGTCAAATATATTTGACGTAAAACACTCTTGCCAAATAGTTTATCTATATTTGTGAAAAAGAATAATTCAGTTGCTCCCAGCCAATTCCCCGTCTTCAATATATGGCATTGTTATCAAATACTGAAAATCGGACAGTGTTAAACAAGGCCAAATATTGACAGTTTAGCTGAAACTTAACAGGCTTCTGCCATTCATTAAAAGCTGTCACTTTACCATACTAGTTCCAGATTTTGGATCACGACTACGTTTATAAAGGGGGATGTATAAAAATGGCATTGATGATTAGAAACAATTGTTATACCAAGACGGTTTGTTTGATTGATATGATATCCTTGGTAAAGTTGTAGCTAATCGTTTGGCAATCCTAAAAAAATATACACTGTGAAAATATATTAGTAAAATTTAAAAAAATCATCCTCAAATGCGAACATTTAAAAAATCTATTATTTATTATAATAAAGCCTTAAATGTTTGTTAAGACCTGATAGATTAATGATCCTGAAGAAATGAAAAACAAATAAGTAAAAATGTTTGAAAGATTTCACTTTTAAATAATTTATTTGTGCTGTCTCAATCGCATCAAGTATACAGAGCCAAGTTTTCATATTTATCTACTTCAATTATCTTAAAACTATTCCTGCTTAAAAGTTAAGGGGAAAGAACCGATTATTTCTGGCCATCTCCAGGTTAATAGGAATAACAATTTAATGGATGAGAAGATGGGCGGGAATTTTAAGTATGGTTTACATAACACATTTATTTTCAATTTTTAATCGTCAAAAACAGTAAAACAGTTTGATTGTAGATAATTGCGTGAGTGGTTAAGCGCCGTAAGCTCCCACGAGCGAACCATGGATGATTTGTCGAAAGATGAATCATCTATGGCGCAAAATGATGGGATACCTCATAAAAATACCCGATCACGTGCTTATCCAGATGGTTCAGCTGGTCCATGGGTTGTTTTCTTTCAGCCCAAAACGCAACCTCTTACGTTTATCAGATCAGTAATAATCTGACGGAACGATTCTCAGCCTTGACCAAGATAATTAAGGTCAGATCGTTCGGAGCGTTGTGGCCAACCTCAAGCAGGCTAAAAAAATTGCTATCTCTCAGCTCATATCTCTCGAGTATCGAGTGTATATCTCAGCTCGGTGTATTGAAATAGAAGGTGTGGTTACCGAAACAAGTCTGACCCCTGAAATCCTGCTGAAGCAGGGGGTTGGTCGATTTAAAAACCCTCTGCTGTCTCCAGTTAAGATATTGGATGTGCGCCAACTTGGCACAGTATCGATCAATAAGGACGAAAAGAAGTTTACGCCGTCAGACTCGTTTCGTGTGAACTTCTCTGGCTCAGCCCTCCCTCAATACGCCGAGTTGGAAAAACTTGGACTACCTGGGTTTGTTCGTACCGCCCCATACGATCTAATACTGCGGCAATAAGGCACGCTGCTCCAATTTCGGGGAGAAACATGAGGATGGCGCCTTCGCAGAAAGCACACCAAAATGCGCTTTCTGCAAGGGTTCTCCTCGTCATGCTCTCTTGTCGTGCCCGGCGTACAAACAACGTGGGAAATTAATTGAACGCTCACTTAGACAGCGACCCACGCAATCTGTTCACGCACATAGAGCGAATGTTCTTTAATCAACCCGGTAATCGATCCAAACACGCGCGGTGATATATTCACTAAGAAAAGACACTTTATTGCTAATGAAACACTCTATTTTGGAAACAAAGAACGAGAGGTTTCTATTTCAAGTAAAGGTACCGAACGCGGCAGGGGTTTATTGCTTACTAACTATCATCTGTTTTCTGTTCTGCTGCCTCTACGCAGTAGAGGTGGTTTGAGCAAAACAATAGACGATCGTGAGGCGATCGGCACTTACCTACATGTGTATGGTACGGTGACCTACAAACTTTCTGATAGAATCTGCGAGAGTGAGTGACCACACGCTAGGGTGGTTCTCGCAACATAGTTCAACAAATTCAAATCTTAATTATTGGCACGACCATAGCCGGCCGCCTTGAAACCTACGGATTTCAAATTCGCTTTTCAATTAATCTGATTGCATTCTAAACTTGGATCTTATTCTATTTATGCGTATTGGCTCGTACTGGGCGGTGCTGCCTAGACGAAACTGACGGTGTTGTTTTTCGACGGATGAACTTCGGATAGATGGCTTCTAGTGGGAGTCCCGTTCGTGAAACGGCTTAGGGTTTCTTGTACATCTGCGGTTTTCGGTACATCTGCGGTTTTCGGTACATCTGCGGCTTGATTGCTGACGGTGAACAGGATGGCAGTAGTACTTCTTCAGGGGGTGCGGTCGATTCGTCTTCCTCTTGGATACGGACGATAGGTATCGATCGCTGGTGGGAGTCCTCTAGGTTGTCCTGCGGTTGTCCTCGACGACGACGGAGGGGCATCAAACGTTGCTGCAAATGAGAGGGTGCTTTTTCACTTGGATTTATGTACAATACAACAACTTGCCTAGAGCGGAGGCCTCCGTGGCCTCCGCGGCCGCTACCAGCGGCGGTGATGTCCAACGATTGAAAACGGTTGCAAAGTGACCAAATCGTTACCAAAGTGGGTCCTGACGGTTGCGGTGAGCTCATACCGCGCCATGGGACTGATCCGGTTGCTACAGGATGCAAAATGAGTTGGCCAAACTCCGATTGACACTGCAGCTTCTGTACCAGTGAGTGATGTCAGGATGTACCTCGGCGAAACGTGACGAATTAGCCATGCAACAAACTGAGTCGGTTACCGACTCCAACGGATTACTCTAACTAGAGTTCGACGGACGCGACTTTTTGAGGACGTTCACAACTACCATCATCATCTCATGCGTTTGTACCTCGAAACAGGGGCTATTGGATAGGTTCTTGGACTGATGAGGTTGGCTCCAAACGATCAATTGTCCCGGTGACCCGGGACCGGTAAAACAGCGACTATGGGGTATGAAAATTCCGATAATTTTTTGAAATACTGATTAAAAACAAAACTTACTGGAGTGCGGAGGCCCCAAGGACCTCCGCGGGTGCCGAAGCACCACCGGTGGAGGCAAGTTATGCCTCTTCGCTGGATGAGTTTGCGTTGTCCCGTATAGGGAGGACGCAAATCTTCGAGATTGCCCTTCGGAAGACCCCATTCACAGTGCGCACGTCTACCACACGGATGTTATCGTCTGAGCCTCTGAAAATGGTAGTCACACGACCCAAATTCCACTTCAGCGGTGGAAGTCGCTCGTCCATCAGCAACACCATAGTGCCGACGGAGATGTTGTCACGCTGGCGTGTCCACTTTGTTCGGTTATGCAGGTCGGAAAGGTACAAAGTGGTCCACGTTTTCCACAGTTTCTGGACAAAATCCTGCGCCCTTTGCCAAACGGAGAGACGGTTGGTCGGAATATTCTGCAGATCGGGTTCAGCGATGGCCGTCAGTGGACGCTGTATTAAGAAATGTCTAGGTGTGAGCGCTTCGAAATCTCCAGGATCATTGCTGAGCGGGGTGAGGGGTCTGGAGTTCAAAACGGCTTCGATTTGCGTGAGCACGGTCTGCATTTCATCGTACAACAGCGTCCGAGTTCCAATGACCTTCTTGAAAGCGTTCTTGAAGCACTTCACTGCGGCTTCCCAAAGTCCACCAAAGTTGGGCAACCTTGCTGGGATGAACTTGAATTCGATTCCTTCATTCACGGCGTTGCAGGCTACAGCGTTCTGAAATTGCTGCTGTTCGAACAAGTTCAACAGCTGTCGAAGTTCCCGCTTCGCACCAACGAAATTCGTGCCATTGTCACACATTATGAGGAGTGGACGTCCTCGACGGGCGGTGAAGCGTTTTAGTGCCGCCAAAAATGCCTCCGTTGTGAGATCGGAGACTAATTCAACATGAACGGCCTTCGTGACTAGGCAGACGAAAACTGCAACGAAGCACTTTACTGGAGTACTTCGGCGATGAGGATAGGAAACCAAAAACGGGCCACAGTAATCCACACCAACCTTCATGAATGGCGGTGCCGGTGTTACCCTTTCTGATGGCAGCTCAGCCATCAGCTGTTCCAAACATCTTGGTCTGACTCGGAACAGGTGACGCATTGGTGCAGAACCTTTCGCACCATGTTTCGGATGTTGGGGATCCAGAATCGTTCTCTGGCACTAGCGATGACGACTTGCTGTCCGGCGTGAAGCATTTTCACGTGGTAATAGCATATTACCAACGTGGCGAGAGGATGACGGGGATCAATGATCATTGGATGCTTCCGATTTTCCGAAACAGTTGCATTCCGGAGCCGGCCCCCAACGCGGAGTATACCATCTCGTAGTATGGGATGGAGGGATGATATTCTCGAGGAGTTTTTAACCTGATCCTCCCGGGACAGACTTGCAATCTCCAGAGGAAAGCATTCCTTTTGCGAGAGGCGAACCAGTTGCAGTAGGGCGTCTTCGTATTCTTGCATGCTGATGTGGCCGATTTTTCGGGAGTTTCTGTTCGTGCTCTGTGAGTTGTGACGGAACCGACGTATTAAAGCCACAAGTCGAACAAGAGAGAATAGTGACGAACGTAGCGAAAATATCTCGCTTGGAGCAATGGCTTGCACTGGCAGGGCTACGCATTTCCGTTCTTCAAGGGAGGCTGGATCAATCTGTTCAACGCTGACATCAGAGGTTACAGGCCAGAAGCTTTGACCTTGGTGCAATCAAACAGGTCCGTTGAACCAGAGAGGCTGGTATTCCATCTGTGTGGCTGATATTCCGCGCGAGAGAACGTCAGCTGGATTTTCGCTTCCTGCGACATGATTCCACACACCGCTTTTCGTCAGATGCTGAATCTCTGACACTCTATTCGCCACAAAGTTTTGCCATCGCGATGGTGCCGACGCAATCCAAAATTTGACGATGTTGGAATCAGTCCAGAAGTACGACGGAATAACTAGTGAGGTGGCTTGGCTGACCTTCTCGTAGAGATGGCTGAGGAGCAGAGCAGATGACAATTCGAGACGGGGCGTTGTCTGTTTGCGTTTCTTCTTCTTCAGGTCCTCGAGTGGTGCAACTCGTGACTTAGCCATCATTAGCTGAACACGCACGGAGCCATCCACGTAAGTACAGCGGTGGTACAAACACGCGCCGTATGCGTTATCCGAAGCGTCGCAGAAGCCATGCCATTCGGTTGAGATGCATTCCTGGGTATATCCAACCCATCGCGGAATGCTAATGGATTCCAGGGAACAGAGATTCCGGCGATTTTCCAACCAAAATGCCTGAAGGTTTTCTGGGAGCGGATCATCCCAGCTCATTTCCAGCTTCCACAGTGTCTGGATAAAGATTTTTGCTTCGACGACGACTGGCCCTATCAGACCCAGTGGATCGAAAAGCTTCGATGCGTCAGAAATCACAACTCGTTTTGTAATCACTGACGTTGTGTTCCACTCGGGCATGGTGAAACGGAAGTTGTCAGTTTTGGTGCACCAGACGAGACCCAACGTTTTCACGGTTGAAGATAGAGGCGAGGAATCCATTTCGAATACCGCTCGATGATCACGTCGATCCGGCTGCAACTCGCTTAGCACATTTTCACAGTTGGAGTTCCACTTGCGTAGTGAGAACCCTGCGGAGTCTGTGAGTGCGATCATGTCTTCGACCAGTCTCTTTCCTTCTTCGGGATTGTCAACGCCGGGGATCAGGTCATCAACGTAAAAATCTTTCCGCAACACCCTCGCTGCGCCTGGATGGGTGGCTTCTCCGTCTTCTGCCAGTTGAACCAGACAACGTGTAGCGAGAAAAGGAGCGGCTGCGGTGCCGTACGTTACGGTCGTTAGCTGGAACACCTTGATAGGTTCGTCGGCGTTTGTTCTCCACAAAATCAGCTGCAGTTTCTGATCACGTGGGCACATCTTGATCATCCGATACATTTTTGCTACATCGGACACAATGCCGATCCGGTGCAGACGAAATCGAGCATGAATAGAAACCAGATCGTCCTGAACCACAGGACCGACCATCAGCCCGTCGTTGAGCGAAATACCAGACGATGTTTTACACGAAGCATCGAACACTACACGCAACTTTGTTGTGGTGCTGTCCGGCTTCAAGACGGCGTGATGAGGCATAAAGTAGTGTACCGCCCCAGACAACTCTTCTTCGCTTATTTGTTTCATGTGCCCCATTGACACGTACTCCTCCATGAAATCCCAATACGGCTTCTTCAGCTGAGGGTTATTGGATAACCTTCTCTCCATACTAAGGAATCGTCTCTCCGCCACAGCTCTAGAGTCACCCAGATGCCGAATTACGTGGTCCTTCCTAGGCAGGTTCACGATGAATCGACATCTACGTCACGGGTAGTGGTTTTCTTGAACAATTCTTCACATGTAGACTCTTCCACGGAATAGGTGCTCGCCAGATGACAACTCTCGAGATCCCAGAAACGAGTAAGCTGTTCTTGGAGATCGGACATGGAACACAGCGCGGTGGCAGTTGCTGCTACGGAGATCGAGTTGCGGGGAACCCGCCCGGAAACAACCCAACCGAAGACCGTGTTTTGAAACATTGGACCATCTTCGCTGAGCCTGAACCTTCCTTCTTGCAGCAGGTCGAGGTAATACTCGGCACCGATTATCATATCGATGTCCGACGTGTGGTAGAACTCAGGGTCAGCTAGTACAATATCTGGCAGATTCCACTGGCAAGTTTCGAACCCCTCACATGGGAGTGGAATCGTCAGTTTGGGCAGGACGTTAAACCGAATAACTTCTTTGAAACTCGAAATGCTATCGAAGCGTGGGGAGATTGTTCCGCTAACAGCTTTTTTCGACACGCTCCCGGTATTTCCGATTCCTTTCACCGATAGGTAACTCGGAAACTCTTCAAGGTTCATGCGATGACAAAATTCGGACAAAATAAAACAGTATTGCGAGCAGGAATCGAGCAGTGCTCTGGCCAGCTTTGAGCTTCCGTGTGCATCGCAGATCCGCACAATGGCAGTGGATAGGAGGACTTGTCGTGTGGAATTCTTAGATTGTGTCGGAAGTGCTGTGGTGTGTTGCAATGTGTTTGGATAGTCTGTGGCGAACTGTGGGTTGGTGCTATGCGATTGTGTATTGACAACTGACAATGAAGTGGAGGGTTCGGTGTGGTTTGTGGTTGGTGCTTTCTGGTGTGTTGGTGTTCCCGATTGTGATTGCTGTGTCTGTTGGTGGTTTTCATTTGGGGGTCTTTTTGTCGTCTGTGGAACGGATGATTTCATAATGTCACTGTTCATCTCTGTATGAAGAAGGGAATGGTGCTTCTTCCCGCACTGACGACATGAACCTTTACTGCAGTTCCGAGCAAAGTGACCCGACGATAAGCAGTTCATACACAAGCCATTTCTCCGCACTGCATCGTACCGCTCCGAGATCTTTAGCTTCAGGAACCGCTTGCACGAAAACACTGGATGATAAGGTTCGGAACAAAAGCGACACCGACCGATGGACGTTGAGGAATGGCTGACACTTAGTTTTGGCTTCCTCAAATCGACGGAGATGGGTTTACTCGATCCAACTGATTGAAGAACGGCGCAGTGATTCTTTAGAAAGTTAATCAGGTTTCGATAGACGGGTACTTCCTTCGAATTGTGCGACGACTCCCAAAATCGCAACGTGACTCCATCCAACCTTGAGCAAACCATGTGCACAAGAATAGTGCTCCAGCCGTCAGTATTTTGCCCCATTTTCTGTAGCATTTGAAGGTTCTTCTCGAAGTCGCTGATAAGCTGGCTAAGCGCTTCGTAGCTCTCCTTCCGCATTGGCTCAATGCCGAAGATGGCATCCAGGTATGCCTTGATGATGAGCTTTTGGTTATGGTAGCGATCTTCAAGTGCAGTCCATGCCACCAAGTAATTGGCAGCAGCAAGCTCGACAGAACTAATTTCTTGAAGAGCTTCGCCGGTTAGCGACGAACGAAGATATGTAAACCTGTCCATATCGGTGAGGTCTCGATTCTCGTGAATCAGGCTTCTGAATGCGTCTCGGTAAGACACCCAGTCTCGTAACTTGCCGTCGAATGTCGGAAGTTTTATCTCCGGAAGCTTCACCCTGGAAATGGCTGTCCCGACAGCCATGACTGACGATCCAGAGTTCGCTGATGGTTTTCTATCACGCATTTCCATCAACGCAGCCTTGGCCTTACAGAACCGGTTCTCCACATCGGTAGCGATAGCCAGATTGTCTTTTTCCCTCTTTTTAGATTCACTTTCCAGCCTTGCCGTGCGAGCTTTCTCCGGTTCATCCTGTTTGATAACTTCCTCTTCTGCAGCTTCATCCAGAAATACCTCCACTTTATCACGCACCACAAAGAACTCAGAAACACAATTTTCCAGCAGCTGCAAACGAACTTCTACTTCTTGTTTATCTCGCTCATCAAAATCACGCAAGAACTTCTCCACAAGCACTAAACTGTTCAGAAGGCGCTTCTCCTTCTTAAGCAAACTTCTTAAGTCTTCAGGCATGATTGTCACTTAATCACTCGCTAGTCATCCCGAAAACACTAATCACAGTTTTCACTAAGAAGTTCGTTTGCACTGGGTACACGACACTGCACTTTCCAATTCTTTTCCGACTCCACACTGCACTGGTGACAGCAAATCGACCGTAAGTTCCACGCGCCGCGAGACGAATTGACCACCCAAATTGACAACAGCGAATGGGAATTCAACCAACGAAAATCGAGCCAACCAGAATTTCAGCGGAATCCAAGACCAATTCGTGACAAATGAACCACAGGGACCAAATCCACCTCAATCAATAAACACAATTACGCATGCAAAATGAAATTTATTTTCAATTGTTTCACGGTGTACTTTGTACCAACCCACAGTATAATGGCTCTCGTCGTGCATCGAAAGCTACAGACCACACATACAATTGTACTTCTCTTTCACAGGTTCACAGCCAGTCCACAATCGCCCAAATCGTTCCGCAAGAATATCGCTGCCAGCTCAGCGACGATCCGTTAATCGCCACCGTGTTTCCGCAGTCCACAACTGGTAAATTCGGCTCCACACAACAGCTTTCCACTTCCAATTCAATTAATTGCCTCTCAAGATGGCAATCCCAGCTCGCCAAAGAATCGCTCCCGCGATGGCGAATTTTTTTTTATTCACTGCACTTCACAAAGGCACTTATTGTCCGGCACTAGTGTCCTTTCTTCTGTGAAACAACTATTGAACCACGCACAAAAGTCTTTTACCGCGGTTGATCCGGTTCGAAGGACCAATTATGTTCACGCACATAGAGCGAATGTTCTTTAATCAACCCGGTAATTGATCCAAACACGCGCGGTGATATATTCACTAAGAAAAGACACTTTATTGCTAATGAAACACTCTATTTTGGAAACAAAGAACGAGAGGTTTCTATTTCGAGTAAAGGTACCGAACGCGGCAGGGGTTTACTGCTTACTAACTATCATCTGTTTTCTGTTCTGCTGCCTCTACGCAGTAGAGGTGGTTTGAGCAAAACAATAGACGATCGTGAGGCGATCGGCAGTTACCTACATGTGTATGGTACGGTGACCTACAAACTTTCTGATAGAATCTGCGAGAGTGAGTGACCACACGCTAGGGTGGTTCTCGCAACATAGTTCAACAAATTCAAATCTTAATTATTGGCACGACCACAATCTTTCGAGGAAAAAAAAAAGCCCCACCATCGCTCAATGTGAATACGAATCTCTTTGCTCCTCTGTCACGAGTCTGACTTTGATTTGGCTGAAGAGGGAACATCGTTCAGTTTTTCGGAAGGTGCTTCAAGCAAGCCCGAAATCAGCCTGCCTATTTCAAGAAAAGATGAAAAAAAAAGAAAAAAGGAAAACACAATTCCTCCTGGTTTCCGTAGTACCAACTACACCCAGGACTTTCCATCTCTTCCGGGGTCATCCATCACCACTGAAACTCTGATTTTAAGAAAAGAAGGCCCTTCCTCAACTGGACTGTTCTCATTTGATGACATTGTTGAATGTATCTTCAAGTACCTTGAAATTTCTGACCCTCTCAAAAGCATTGTTCTTGCAATGCTTTCCACAGTGAAAACTTTTTTGAAGAAATTGACAATAAAGTGCCGCCTTTGCATATTGGACAAAGTTTAGGCCAGCAGTAGTTGAAGCCGTAACGACGGTTGAAGCTCTTCCACCGCTGACGAATATAACTTCCTCTTCAACCTGATCTTATACAGCGCGCTTCAAGCTCAAACACGACCAGTTCCAGGAACGTCATTTCGCAGAAAACCTCCTTCTCCATGGTGGGATCAGCAATGCACCAAGGTTTATCGTCCGATGCCTTCAAAGTTTTCGTAGACGTGGAACACCTGAGCACTTCGAAGTAAACACGGCTCGAACGCGAACTAAAGAGCCTCATCGAGGCCAACAAACGCGAATACTGGTGACAATTCGTGAACGGGCTATCGCGTGAAACGTTGAAGAGTACTCTTTGGAATACGGCGCCGAACTTAACATTGTACCGGAAGATTGGAGATGGAGGAGAGTTATTGCCATTTAAAAACCTGGTAAGCCCGTGTCCAACCACAACTCCTATCGACCCATCGCGATGTTATCTTGTATTCGAAAGTTGTTGGAGAAAATGATCCTTTTTCGCCTGAACAAATGGGTTGAGATGAACAACTTGCTTTCAGATACTCAATATGGTTTCCATAGGGGTAAAGAAACGAACGACTGTCTCGCGTTGCTTTTTTTTGTTTATTGTTGTTTATTTTTAGTAGACATCAACAGAGCAAGGTCCTGATGATGTTAAACACAAAAAAAAACCACAAGAAACGATTACACTACCTCTTAAGTGGAGTCAAGACACAAGAACAAATAAGTAAAAATAAAATAACTAAAGCTATACACTATCTTAACTACGTGCGTAAATTGTTCTAAAAACGGTAGAAAATCTCCGAAGAAGTGCGTTTCACGTCAGATGGAAATCGAATCTTTCCACAGACATTCAGTAAGCTTTTGCGAAAGAGGAGCAAATGGCTTCTGGATTCCTGGATATCAAGGGGGCTTTTAAAATTCTTTCAGATAAACTCCACGGTTGTGGCTTTTATCCATTAATAAATCATTTTTTGTACAATTTGCTGTCAGAGAAACATATGACCTTCTCTGATGGAATTGCTACAGCTTCCCGATTTAGCTACATGGGTTTCCCCCAGGGCTCATATTTAAGCCCTCTTTTGAATAATGATTATGTCAAAGACATTGGCGGTTGTCTAAGTGACAACTGTACGTTGAGACAACTTGCAGATGATGGCGTAGTGTCTGTCACGGGATCCAATGGGGTCGATCTGCAAGAATCCTTACAGGATAGATAATTAGACAATTTGTCTACTTGGACACTCGAGCTAGGTATCGAATTCTCTACGGAGAAAACTGAGTTAGTAGTTTTTTCTAGGAAGCATAACTCTGCACAACCGAAGCTTCAAAGTTAGGGTAAGCCAATAACTCATTCTATGTCATTTAAATATCTTGGGGTCTGGTTCGTTTCTAAGTGCATCTGGAGATCCCACATTGAGTATCTGAAGCGAAAATGCCAGCAAAGGATCAACTTTCTTCGAACAATTACCGGAACCTGGAGGAAGCGCATCCGCAAGATCTTTCAACGTTGAACCGGACAACGATTTTGTCGGTTATCGAATACGGTAGTTATTGTTTTCAGTCAGCGGCTCGGTCGCACATCATTAAACTGGAACGTATTCAGTATCGGTGTCCTCGTATCGCGTTAAGTTGCATGCACTCGACTCATACCATGAGTCCTGAAGTGCTGACTGGCATGTTGCCACTCTCGGATCGGTTTGCAGAATTGTCTTTCCAGCTTCTCGCCAGGTGTGATGTTATGAACCCCCAGGTAATTCGATAACTTTGAAAAGCTTCTCGAGTTGAATCCTCAAACTCACTTCATGACGTTGTACCCTCTGTACATTACACAGGATGTCAGCCCTTCGCCGAATATTTCCAATCGTGTTTGGTCCTCCAACTTCGGCAGTTCGGTTCATTTTGATTTATCCATGAAGCAGGAGCTTCATGGAATCCAAGAGCATCATCATTGATAGAGCAGTCAGCAGGCTTTGGTATACTTAATGAAAATTATAGCGAAAATCGTAAACTTCAAGCTCCTTGTTCCGTATACGTCGCTGAATTAGCGGCAATACACTTCACGCTAGAAAATGTTGCCTCACTTTCACCAGATCAGTATTTCATTTTCACGGATAGTCTCAGATCTGTAGAGGCTATTCGCTCATTGAGGCCGGTAAAGCACTCCTCGTATTTTCTTATGAAAATACAGAAGCTTATAAGTGCTTTATCTTCGCGTTATTTTATCATCACCTTTGAATGGGTCCCATCTCATTGAAAAATTCTGGGCAATGAGAAAACGGACTCGCTTGCAAAGGTGGGCGCTATAGAAGGCGATATTTATGACCGACAAATTGTCTTTCATGAACTTTTTGCAATTTTTCGTCAACATTCACTCGCCAGCTAGCAGTATAAATAGAGTAAAGGAGATTTGGGGCAATGTCAATATTCTATCATCCCAAAGGTGTCGAAGAAACCGTGGTTTGGGGGAATAGATGTGAGTCGAGACTTCATTCGCGTGATGTCTCGCCTCATGTCCAATCATTATTCTTTGAATGCTCATTTATTCGCGAACTAAAGAGCCTCATCGAGGCCAACAAACGCGAATACTGGTGACAATTCGTGAACGGGCTATCGCGTGAAACGTTGAAGAGTACTCTTTGGAATACGGCGCCGAACTTAACATTGTACCGGAAGATTGGAGATGGAGGAGAGTTATTGCCATTTAAAAACCTGGTAAGCCCGTGTCCAACCACAACTCCTATCGACCCATCGCGATGTTATCTTGTATTCGAAAGTTGTTGGAGAAAATGATCCTTTTTCGCCTGAACAAATGGGTTGAGATGAACAACTTGCTTTCAGATACTCAATATGGTTTCCATAGGGGTAAAGAAACGAACGACTGTCTCGCGTTGCTTTTTTTTGTTTATTGTTGTTTATTTTTAGTAGACATCAACAGAGCAAGGTCCTGATGATGTTAAACACAAAAAAAAACCACAAGAAACGATTACACTACCTCTTAAGTGGAGTCAAGACACAAGAACAAATAAGTAAAAATAAAATAACTAAAGCTATACACTATCTTAACTACGTGCGTAAATTGTTCTAAAAACGGTAGAAAATCTCCGAAGAAGTGCGTTTCACGTCAGATGGAAATCGAATCTTTCCACAGACATTCAGTAAGCTTTTGCGAAAGAGGAGCAAATGGCTTCTGGATTCCTGGATATCAAGGGGCTTTTAAAATTCTTTCAGATAAACTCCACGGTTGTGGCTTTTATCCATTAATAAATCATTTTTTGTACAATTTGCTGTCAGAGAAACATATGACCTTCTCTGATGGAATTGCTACAGCTTCCCGATTTAGCTACATGGGTTTCCCCCAGGGCTCATATTTAAGCCCTCTTTTGAATAATGATTATGTCAAAGACATTGGCGGTTGTCTAAGTGACAACTGTACGTTGAGACAACTTGCAGATGATGGCGTAGTGTCTGTCACGGGATCCAATGGGGTCGATCTGCAAGAATCCTTACAGGATAGATAATTAGACAATTTGTCTACTTGGACACTCGAGCTAGGTATCGAATTCTCTACGGAGAAAACTGAGTTAGTAGTTTTTTCTAGGAAGCATAACTCTGCACAACCGAAGCTTCAAAGTTAGGGTAAGCCAATAACTCATTCTATGTCATTTAAATATCTTGGGGTCTGGTTCGTTTCTAAGTGCATCTGGAGATCCCACATTGAGTATCTGAAGCGAAAATGCCAGCAAAGGATCAACTTTCTTCGAACAATTACCGGAACCTGGAGGGAAGCGCATCCGCAAGATCTTTCAACGTTGAACCGGACAACGATTTTGTCGGTTATCGAATACGGTAGTTATTGTTTTCAGTCAGCGGCTCGGTCGCACATCATTAAACTGGAACGTATTCAGTATCGGTGTCCTCGTATCGCGTTAAGTTGCATGCACTCGACTCATACCATGAGTCCTGAAGTGCTGACTGGCATGTTGCCACTCTCGGATCGGTTTGCAGAATTGTCTTTCCAGCTTCTCGCCAGGTGTGATGTTATGAACCCCCAGGTAATTCGATAACTTTGAAAAGCTTCTCGAGTTGAATCCTCAAACTCACTTCATGACGTTGTACCCTCTGTACATTACACAGGATGTCAGCCCTTCGCCGAATATTTCCAATCGTGTTTGGTCCTCCAACTTCGGCAGTTCGGTTCATTTTGATTTATCCATGAAGCAGGAGCTTCATGGAATCCAAGAGCATCATCATTGATAGAGCAGTCAGCAGGCTTTGGTATACTTAATGAAAATTATAGCGAAAATCGTAAACTTCAAGCTCCTTGTTCCGTATACGTCGCTGAATTAGCGGCAATACACTTCACGCTAGAAAATGTTGCCTCACTTTCACCAGATCAGTATTTCATTTTCACGGATAGTCTCAGATCTGTAGAGGCTATTCGCTCATTGAGGCCGGTAAAGCACTCCTCGTATTTTCTTATGAAAATACAGAAGCTTATAAGTGCTTTATCTTCGCGTTATTTTATCATCACCTTTGAATGGGTCCCATCTCATTGAAAAATTCTGGGCAATGAGAAAACGGACTCGCTTGCAAAGGTGGGCGCTATAGAAGGCGATATTTATGACCGACAAATTGTCTTTCATGAACTTTTTGCAATTTTTCGTCAACATTCACTCGCCAGCTAGCAGTATAAATAGAGTAAAGGAGATTTGGGGCAATGTCAATATTCTATCATCCCAAAGGTGTCGAAGAAACCGTGGTTTGGGGGAATAGATGTGAGTCGAGACTTCATTCGCGTGATGTCTCGCCTCATGTCCAATCATTATTCTTTGAATGCTCATTTATTCCGGGTTGGGCTGAGCGACAGCAATCTCTGTGAATGTGGACAAGGTTACCAGGACGCAGATCACGTTATTTGGTCATGCGCTGAGGATCGTGGAGTCAGGTCTGAGCTTTATGATTCCCTTCGGGCTCGAGGTAAACAACCCAATGTACCAGTTCGAGATATTTTGGCTGTACGTGATCTGGAGTTTATTAAACTCATTTATGTGTTTTTGACTAACATTTACCTTGTCCACATTCACAGAGATTGCTGTCACTTAGTCCAACTCGGTTTAAATGAGCGTTCAAAGAATAATTAGTCGGCTTGAGGCGAAACATCACGGAATGATGTCTCGATCCACATCCACACCAAACCCAAACCATCGCCCCAAATCTTCTTTATTCCATTTATACTTCCAGCTAACGAGTGACTGTTGACGAAAAGAGAAAAAAAATCATTGATGGCGATTTCTTTCTAAGCGTTTCAAGCGTATTGCTTCCGCAATCAACTTATTGCTGTCGCAATCAGCTTATTGTTTACTGTCAACTTAGGCAGCTTCATCTATAGCTGTCCTAGACTTTGTCAAATCGATGTGCCGGGTAAGATCATTTGCAACGTTGATGGATTCCAACGGGTCGAGCCCGGTGGCAATCGAAATTTTAATAGGCAAATGATCACTACCGTGGAGATCCTGGATCACATTCCACGTGCTGTCCAACGATAATGAGTTCGAGCAAAGTGTGAGGTCTAATCTACTGCCAAATGAAGATGAACCACCAAACCCCACCACCATCGAGATCCGATGTGCATGAAATCTCTGTTTTGCGCACTAGTACGTTCGATCCTGAAATTCGCTGTTGAGGTTTGGTGCCAGTATAGCAGAATTTGGATCGAATGCATCGAGGCAGCTCAAAAAAGATTCGTTCGTTGGGCCTTGGGGCGTCTTCCTTGGCTTGACGCGGTAAACTTGCTACCTTATGAGCACCGTTGCATGTTGCTGGGAATCAAAACATTGGATAAAAGGCGCTTTTATGCTCAAATATCTTTTGCGACAAAGGTGCTGAATAATGAAATCGATTCTCCTGACATTCTCTCTGATCTCAGCCTGTATGCACCAGTAAGGCATCTAAGAAGCCGTAGCTTTCTTTATCTTGTGTCGAGAAATAGTCGCTATGAACAACACGATCCGGTAAGGTTTATGTCATCACGATTTAACGAGGTTGCAAAACAATTCGACTTCGACGAGCCTGCCAGCGCATTTGTGCATCGCCAAGTAAACTTGTTACGTAGAGTTTAAGTTTTAAGTTGTTTTAGTTAATGTTATTCATCAAGACCCCAGTTAGTCAGATGAATTTTTACAAATATACAAATGTAAAAAACGTGTTGCCTCTGCACTGTTGAGAACGATCATATTGAAGTTGTCACATATATCAGGGAAGACCGTACAGTTTTCCCCAGACTGTACCGTGAGAGTTAAAATCTCCCACGATCAACCGTGGAGTAGGAAGAACCGAAAAATATCTGAAAGTTGTTTTCGGTTAATTGAGGCCCTAGGAGAAATACAAACAGCAGCAATACAAAGGCTTTTATTTTTAGTAACAGCCTGACAGGCGACAACTTCAATGCCTGGAGTTTGAGGAAAAATCACTCAATAGAAAGAGAAGCACATTTTGATCCCCAAAAGAACTTCTTCTCCTCACGATCAAGAAAAGAAATATTGAAATAATTAAAAGGAAGATCGATTACAGAAGAGAGCCATGTTTCACAAAGAGCAAATGCATCACAACCGGATTTGTGAGCATAAAATTTGAAAGATTCCAATTCTGGATTGAGACTTTGACAATTCCACTGCAGAACAATGAACAAATCCGCGACCTTATTTAGAAAATTATCCATCGAAGGAAAGGATTGTTGTATGGAGGGGCTACTTTAATGTTAATTGCATTAACATATTTAATTGTGGGAAGCATTGCCAGTAAAATGCTTTTAAGAGGGCTAGATACCCGGGTAGAGGTGAATTGCAAACCAATAACATAATAATAACATATCTTGCCATCTCAACTAGATTTGATATTTTTGACTTATCCAGGAATAACACTTAATTGCAATGCACAGTGGGCCAGGAGACGAAATTAGCAAGACAAAACCTCTAGCGCTTTGAGCATGCATTTTATCAAGATGATTGCTTCAGCATTGTTGCTCAGTTTTATCTGTGCCACAATTTGGTAATAAAAATTAGTTCCAATTTTCACGCGCTGCGATACACGCGCAGCGGTACAATGTTAAGTTCGGCGCCGTATTCCAAAGAGTACTCTTCAACGTTTCACGCGATAGCCCGTTCACGAATTCTCTACGGAGAAAACTGAGTTAGTAGTTTTTTCTAGGAAGCATAACTCTGCACAACCGAAGCTTCAAAGTTAGGGTAAGCCAATAACTCATTCTATGTCATTTAAATATCTTGGGGTCTGGTTCGTTTCTAAGTGCATCTGGAGATCCCACATTGAGTATCTGAAGCGAAAATGCCAGCAAAGGATCAACTTTCTTCGAACAATTACCGGAACCTGGAGGGAAGCGCATCCGCAAGATCTTTCAACGTTGAACCGGACAACGATTTTGTCGGTTATCGAATACGGTAGTTATTGTTTTCAGTCAGCGGCTCGGTCGCACATCATTAAACTGGAACGTATTCAGTATCGGTGTCCTCGTATCGCGTTAAGTTGCATGCACTCGACTCATACCATGAGTCCTGAAGTGCTGACTGGCATGTTGCCACTCTCGGATCGGTTTGCAGAATTGTCTTTCCAGCTTCTCGCCAGGTGTGATGTTATGAACCCCCTGGTATTCGATAACTTTGAAAAGCTTCTCGAGTTGAATCCTCAAACTCACTTCATGACGTTGTACCCTCTGTACATTACACAGGATGTCAGCCCTTCGCCGAATATTTCCAATCGTGTTTGCTCCTCCAACTTCGGCAGTTCGGTTCATTTTGATTTATCCATGAAGCAGGAGCTTCATGGAATCCTAGAGCATCATCATTGATAGAGCAGTCAGCAGGCTTTGGTATACTTAATGAAAATTATAGCGAAAATCGTAAACTTCAAGCTCCTTGTTCCGTATACGTCGCTGAATTAGCGGCAATACACTTCACGCTAGAAAATGTTGCCTCACTTTCACCAGATCAGTATTTCATTTTCACGGATAGTCTCAGATCTGTAGAGGCTATTCGCTCATTGAGGCCGGTAAAGCACTCCTCGTATTTTCTTATGAAAATACAGAAGCTTATAAGTGCTTTATCTTCGCGTTATTTTATCATCACCTTTGAATGGGTCCCATCTCATTGAAAAATTCTGGGCAATGAGAAAACGGACTCGCTTGCAAAGGTGGGCGCTATAGAAGGCGATATTTATGACCGACAAATTGTCTTTCATGAACTTTTTGCAATTTTTCGTCAACATTCACTCGCCAGCTAGCAGTATAAATAGAGTAAAGGAGATTTGGGGCAATGTCAATATTCTATCATCCCAAAGGTGTCGAAGAAACCGTGGTTTGGGGGAATAGATGTGAGTCGAGACTTCATTCGCGTGATGTCTCGCCTCATGTCCAATCATTATTCTTTGAATGCTCATTTATTCCGGGTTGGGCTGAGCGACAGCAATCTCTGTGAATGTGGACAAGGTTACCAGGACGCAGATCACGTTATTTGGTCATGCGCTGAGGATCGTGGAGTCAGGTCTGAGCTTTATGATTCCCTTCGGGCTCGAGGTAAACAACCCAATGTACCAGTTCGAGATATTTTGGCTGTACGTGATCTGGAGTTTATTAAACTCATTTATGTGTTTTTGACTAACATTTACCTTGTCCACATTCACAGAGATTGCTGTCACTTAGTCCAACTCAGTTTAAATGAGCGTTCAAAGAATAATTAGTCGGCTTGAGGCGAAACATCACGGAATGATGTCTCGATCCACATCCACACCAAACCCAAACCATCGCCCCAAATCTTCTTTATTCCATTTATACTTCCAGCTAACGAGTGACTGTTGACGAAAAGAGAAAAAAAATCATTGATGGCGATTTCTTTCTAAGCGTTTCAAGCGTATTGCTTCCGCAATCAACTTATTGCTGTCGCAATCAGCTTATTGTTTACTGTCAACTTAGGCAGCTTCATCTATAGCTGTCCTAGACTTTGTCAAATCGATGTGCCGGGTAAGATCATTTGCAACGTTGATGGATTCCAACGGGTCGAACCCGGTGGCAATCGAAATTTTAATAGGCAAATGATCACTACCGTGGAGATCCTGGATCACATTCCACGTGCTGTCCAACGATAATGAGTTCGAGCAAAGTGTGAAGTCTAATCTACTGCCAAATGAAGATGAACCACCAAACCCCACCACCATCGAGATCCGATGTGCATGAAATCTCTGTTTTGCGCACTAGTACGTTCGATCCTGAAATTCGCTGTTGAGGTTTGGTGCCAGTATAGCAGAATTTGGATCGAATGCATCGAGGCAGCTCAAAAAAGATTCGTTCGTTGGGCCTTGGGGCGTCTTCCTTGGCTTGACGCGGTAAACTTGCTACCTTATGAGCACCGTTGCATGTTGCTGGGAATCAAAACATTGGATAAAAGGCGCTTTTATGCTCAAATATCTTTTGCGACAAAGGTGCTGAATAATGAAATCGATTCTCCTGACATTCTCTCTGATCTCAGCCTGTATGCACCAGTAAGGCATCTAAGAAGCCGTAGCTTTCTTTATCTTGTGTCGAGAAATAGTCGCTATGAACAACACGATCCGGTAAGGTTTATGTCATCACGATTTAACGAGGTTGCAAAACAATTCGACTTCGACGAGCCTGCCAGCGCATTTGTGCATCGCCAAATAAACTTGTTACGTAGAGTTTAAGTTTTAAGTTGTTTTAGTTAATGTTATTCATCAAGACCCCAGTTAGTCAGATGAATTTTTACAAATATACAAATGTAAAAAACGTGTTGCCTCTGCACTGTTGAGAACGATCATATTGAAGTTGTCACATATATCAGGGAAGACCGTACAGTTTTCCCCAGACTGTACCGTGAGAGTTAAAATCTCCCACGATCAACCGTGGAGTAGGAAGAACCGAAAAATATCTGAAAGTTGTTTTCGGTTAATTGAGGCCCTAGGAGAAATACAAACAGCAGCAATACAAAGGCTTTTATTTTTAGTAACAGCCTGACAGGCGACAACTTCAATGCCTGGAGTTTGAGGAAAAATCACTCAATAGAAAGAGAAGCACATTTTGATCCCCAAAAGAACTTCTTCTCCTCACGATCAAGAAAAGAAATATTGAAATAATTAAAAGGAAGATCGATTACAGAAGAGAGCCATGTTTCACAAAGAGCAAATGCATCACAACCGGATTTGTGAGCATAAAATTTGAAGGATTCCAATTCTGGATTGAGACTTTGACAATTCCACTGCAGAACAATGAACAAATCCGCGACCTTATTTAGAAAATTATCCATCGAAGGAAAGGATTGTTGTATGGAGGGGCTACTTTAATGTTAATTGCATTAACATATTTAATTGTGGGAAGCATTGCCAGTAAAATGCTTTTAAGAGGGCTAGATACCCGGGTAGAGGTGAATTGCAAACCAATAACATAATAATAACATATCTTGCCATCTCAACTAGATTTGATATTTTTGACTTATCCAGGAATAACACTTAATTGCAATGCACAGTGGGCCAGGAGACGAAATTAGCAAGACAAAACCTCTAGCGCTTTGAGCATGCATTTTATCAAGATGATTGCTTCAGCATTGTTGCTCAGTTTTATCTGTGCCACAATTTGGTAATAAAAATTAGTTCCAATTTTCACGCGCTGCGATACTAACTTTTTTATTTCGCCTTCTAGCGGTTTGATGTCTTGGGTAAAGTTGTAGAGCATAAAATAATAAGAAAGTTTGCCCAAGACATCAAAGTTCTATGTCTACAAATAACAAAGTAACGATTAGTTTTGTAAAATTTAACTGAAATTTACGTTTTTTCTACTAATTTTCATATTTTCGTCAAATATGTTATTTTTGGTACCATTTATGTGTTGAACCTTATAATTTGCGTATGTTTTGGAAGAGTTCGTATAGTTTTGGGACACAACAAGCGAAATATTATCCAAAACTTTGAAAAATATCATGAATTTCAAAATTAATTTTCTCAAAAAATTGCAAGTTGTTGCAAAAAATTACTCATGTTTCAGAAAGTACCATATGTGACCTTTCAATTCTGAAATTATGCCCGATACATATTTTGATATATTTGAGATATCGTATTTTAAACTTTTGATGATTTTAGCCCGAACTCAATGCTATAATTGATTGCTTTTTGCGTATACATAAATATGCATTCCATTGTACAAAATCTGATATGTTTTCATGTCAACATGTCAAATGGAATTATTTTTTCACCTCGAATATCTATATTTTTAATCTGTAAAAGATAGTGTGCTATAAAAGTCAATTGAAAATAAGTATTCCTCTGTACTTGTATTCGTGTGTCGACGAATACGATTGATCGCTGACACACATACTTGTTTACTTCACTGTCAAAACCAAGGGGTCATCATCGAAGCAAATGTTGAAGCATGAGCCTGTGCACGCTGCTATAATTCTATTGCCTTTTTGATATTACTGTTAGCCGTGTTTTGGTGTTGCCTCACTCATTTCCACGAGAATATTGAAAACGTGCCTCACAGTAATTTTTTCTATGTCCATGAGTGCACGGATGTTGATGAAATATCAAAGCAACCACGACTTACCCCATTACATTTGAATACGCCTCAAAACTTCAAATCTCAAACGTCAAATGTCATAATAATTGTGTAGTTATCAACCGTTTGGAAGCGCTGGTTTACCCTTTTGGTTCTTTCGGCAGATTACTTCTAGTTTGTGGTTGGTGCCTTCTACAGATCACTATGGCTCAAGGTAGGTTATTTTAATTAATCCAGTAGGAATTCATTCAAGTAATTTTATTATTAGCGTGCAGTATTCGCGTACGAGAAATAGTAGAATTATTCCTACAGAATCTTCCACTTGGTGATGTGGCATCGTATGTGAAGAAGAAAATAACATGTCCTGATAATAAAATGTTTTCTGATTCCGTTCAAAACTCACTACGTTTGCTACTATCAAATATTGAATCACGATACGCAAAGTGCCACCGCATAAAGAGTTTGTTTTTCCTGAAACATTCAAATGGCTGGATTCAAACTTTAAAATTTTGAATAATATTCCGAAGAAAAATGTTGGTGGAAGGAAGAAAATATCTTTTGGTGCAGAAACCCCTAGGACCAGGTTCCGTAAAACCAAAGATTTGCGAGAAAAACACACCACAGCAGAATTGGTTTCAGCCACGGTAACGGCATTAAGGACTGATGGATATCGTTCTGTTGCTTGGGTTGTCGAGCACCTATTTGCATTTCCTGAGAAAGCTTCCCGTTTCAAAAAACTTGCTCTATCTGTTGAACCAGAGATGAAACGTTTTACAGTCGACGATGCATTGAGGTTTTTATGTGAAAACGATCTAACAAAACAACAGTACCAAAACATAAGGAACATGACGCTAAAACAAGGATATGACATTTATCCAGCATACAATGACATCCGCTATAATAAAAGTACTTGTTATCCACGTGGTAAGGACAAATTCATTTAATTATGTTCTTGTCTAAACAGCTTCCAATAGATCGATAATTCTTTCAAGTTTTGGATTTTGTGGTGGTTTTGAGTCGCTTTTTTAATAATTCTAAATTATTTCAAAATTACTTTAACTCTCCAATTGAAAAAAAAAATATTTCCTCAAAACTTTCGAAATTATTTTTAATAAAACCAAAAAATTTAAAAATTGGAACAATTCCCAATTGGTTGGAAGCTGTTTCATGGCGGAATGTGAGCTGTATCAAAGTTTATTAGCAAACTATATTGGGCACGCAAATGATAATAACCTTTACGATCTAACAAAACAACAGTACCAAAACATAAGGAACATGACGCTAAAAAAAGGATATGACATTTATCCAGCATACAATGACATCCGCTATAATAAAAGTACTTGTTATCCACGTGGTAAGGACAAATTCATTTAATTATGTTCTTGTCTAAACAGCTTCCAATAGATCGATAATTCTTTCAAGTTTTGGATTTTGTGGTGGTTTTGAGTCGCTTTTTTAATAATTCTAAATTATTTCAAAATTTCTTTAACTCTCCAATTGAAAAAAAAAAATATTTCCTCAAAAGTTTCGAAATTATTTTTAATAAAACCAAAAAAATTAAAAATTGGAACAATTCCCAATTGGTTGGAAGCTGTTTCATGGCGGAATGTGAGCTGTATCAAAGTTTATTAGCAAACTATATTGGGCACGCAAATGATAATAACCTTTACAATAAAGTTTTAAAAGTTTGCATGTTTGAACGTATTTCAGATATTTCCATTCGGCCATCATGCGCAGAAGTTCCTCTTCAAAATCTTGTTGACCATACGGTTGAGCGTCTCTTCATGACACTGAATAAATATATTGAACTGTACATTCATGAACAGGGAAATTTATGTGTTATTTTAAAATGGGGATTGGATGGTTCAAGCAACCACTCACGGTATAAAATGACATTTTTTGAAGAAGTTGGCGATGATGTTATATCATGTAATGACTCGCATATTTTTTTGATTTGCCTGGTTCCTTTGCGAATATATTTCAACGCAGTCTCCGGCGAACGACAAGAAGTTTGGAGCAACAACAGTCCATCATCCATCAATTTGTGCCGCCCCATCAAAATGGTTTTTCAAAAAGAAACTGCTGATCTTATCAAACGAGAAGTGGAGAGTATGATGTTACAAATACAAAATTTGAAAGCAACCACCTTGACGATAAATAGGATTTCTGTAGATGTTTCTTCTGAGTTAATTTTGAGTATGGTCGATGGCAAAGTTATTAACAGCTTCACAGGAACAAGTTCCCAGGCGTGCAATCTTTGCGGAGCATCAGGCAAAAAACTCAGTAGTCCCATCGAAGCCCAAATATGTGACGATCGCAATAAAATTGAGACTATTCCTGTTTTGCATGCTTACATAAGAAGTATGGAGCTTCTGCTTAATGTTTCGTACAGAATCCCACTCAAAAAATGGACTCATAGTAAACGAAACCTTTCTTGAACGGCAACGTGCAATTAGAGAAGAATTTAAGAAGATTGGGCTGAGAATAAGTGAACCTTTGCCACCCGGAGGTAACTGTACTTTTCTTCTTTATCGGGAAGTAGATCCCTTTATCTTTATTTTTTCATCAGGTAACACAAATGATGGCAACACTGCTAGAAGATTCTTTCAAGATCCAGAAACAACGGCAAGAATTAATGGACTTGAGGTGGACATCGTTCGTCGAGTCGCTACACTTCTTTGTGCGCTATCATCGAAATTAGAAATCGACGTCAAATCATTCGAAACCTATGCAGAAGAAACTAGAAAGTTATATGTCCATTATTATGATTATTATTCCCTTTCGCCTTCAGTTCACAGGATCTTGGTACATGGATCTGAAATAATAAGTCATTGCGAAATTCCTATTGGACTATTGTCGGATGAAGCACAAGAGCGTCGGAACAAATCGATCAGAAAATTTCGGGAGCACCATTCTCGACAATTCAGTCGCCTGGCGGACATCGAAGATGTATTTGGAAGACTTTTCCTAACCTCTGACCCCGTGATGACACTCACAAAACAGTTTCCTCAAACCGATAAAAATCAATTTCCAGAATCCGTACAAAACCTGTTGAAATAATAGTAAATATAAAATAAAAAATAGTTGCTAGATCAAAAATATTAATTATAATTAATCCAGATATCTCAAATATATCAAAATATGCATCGGGCATTATTTCAGAATTGAAAGGTCACATATGGTACTTTCTGAAACATGAGTAATTTTTTGCAACAACTTGCAATTTTTTGAGAAAATTAATTTTGAAATTCATGATATTTTTCAAAGTTTTGGCTAGTATTTCGCTTGTTATGTTCCAAAACTATACGAACTCTTCCAAAACATACGCGAATGATAAGGTTCAACACATAAACGGTATCAAAAATAATATATTTGACGAAAATATGAAAATTAGTAGAAAAAACGCAAATTTCAGTTAAATTTTACAAAACTAATCGTTTCTTTGTTATTTGTAGACATAGAACTTTGATGTCTTGGGCAAACTTTCTTATTATTTTATGCTCTACAACTTTGCCCAAGACATCAAACCGCTAGAAGGCGAAATAAAAAAGTTAGTGTCGCAGCGACACCCTTGCGGTGAAAATTGGAACTAATTTTTATTACCAAATTGTGGCGCAGATAAAACTGAGCAACAATGCTGAAGCAATCATCTTGATTAAATGCATGGTCAAAGCGCTAGAGGTTTTGTCTTGCTAATTTCGTCTCCTGGCCCAGTGTGCAATGTCACTGCAAAATATGTTATCATTACTAGTTATATTGTTATTTAGGTATTTTATACATAAGTTGAAAAATCATTTAATAATAACTGAATGGTAAATTTTGCCATCATAACTAATTTGGTTTTCATTAAGTTATTTTGTTTCTTTTGCGCAATTTATGAATTTGAATGAAAAAAGTGATATGCAAGGAAAGATATTTTAAACTATTGAATTAAGTATTCTGCCAAAAAATGGATATTCAAAAATAAATATATTGTATTACTTTCCCTTTTTATTTTAATTTAATAAACAAACAGACATAAATCAAGTTAAGTGCGAATCTTTCACTTTTATATATAAGAAAATTATTTTTTCAGACAGTTTATGTGCATATTTATACATTACTGAAATTAATGTCGTTAATTTTCATCATTTTATTGAAGAGCTCTTCACAGTGTAGCAGTTGATCAACAATGTTGTTAGAGCTGTCCTTATCACATAGAATTTCTTGAATATTGTAGAAATTTTCTTTCATATAGATCCATGAGTAATCATATTGGAAGCCTTTGTAAATGAGAAAGAGAACATACTATTCACCAGTTATTCCTATTTAAAAACTAGAATTACCATTATTTTGATTTTTTAGCGTTAACGATTAAATTTAACATTATTTACACCTTCTGGAGGAATATTCATTGTGTTATTAATATGTTATCCACACCTCGCTAATAACTCATTATGCAATTCTTCTGTTGTAAATATTTTGTACTTAGTTTGTTCTTATAATGGCAAAATTTGTTATTTCTAAGAAATTCCCTCGAACTATTTCCGTTATTATTTTTGTTGTTTTAACTCTTATCTCAAACAAACTAATGTAAAGTTTTGCCATTCAGTTATTTTGCATAAATGGTAAAATTTGTCATTCATGTGCAATTCTCCACTACCCGGGTATGTCCCTTCGACAATGCACAGTGGTCCAAAATGCAAATTTAGCTGGAAAGATACATTTTTAACCTGAGTTTGAAGTTGTGGAGCAAAATTATCTTTTACAAACTTATTTTCAGAGAAATCGAAAATCTAACTTTTATGCTTGCAGAAATAAATGCACATAATCTTCGTCAAAGTTGTAAATTGAACAATATCAAGCAACTTTGAACAAATAAACTTTTTTGTACCTTTCGATATGACTGAATTAGAGCATTTAAGTGCGTGGCTTAGGGTGTCCCATAAAAATCAGTTGCTGACAGTCTCTCTATCGTATGTCAAACAAAATGTATGATTGTTTTTATTTTATGACCTTTTTCAAAAGTTAATATTTCTAGTTTGGGCAAACCAAAATAAAATTTCTCAACAGCATTTGAAAGGATTTTTATTATTACATATCATATCTAAAATCAAAGAGAGGTTATTTTTTGAATTGAGTTAAACACATTTGGAAAGGGCGTAATTTCATAAGAAAAGCATTAATTACTCGATAACGGTAAGAGATATTGGCAAAATTCGTACGTCATAACTTGTATCTTTTCAAGTTATAAAAATCATCTGAAGACAACTTTGTTTGTAAATTTGAAATGAAAAAATTAGAGCAGGTTTTTTTTGTAGGGACACCCTAAGTTATCTAGGGAAAATTGATCTTAATCGGTTTATTTACAAACTACACAAATGTTTTGTTTGCAACGTTGTTTGAAATTGGCTAGGTTACAATTTTACTACATTATTATCTTTCCAGCTAAATTCGCATTCTGGACCACTGTGTAATGTCATCAAATGGAAACAGCCCAGTCGAGGAAGGGGTTTCTGTTCCTAAAATCGATGGATCAGGGGTTTTGAATGTTCCAGGAAGAGATGAGAAGAAGCCGCTAACCTCTTCGCCGAATTCTTCGAGAATGTATTCAGTAAGTCGTGTCCTGTACCTCGTCACAATTGCTTCACGCATATTCCTTTGCACAACATTAACTTTCCCGTCATCCAATTCTCCTATGATGAAGTGCTGAATGTCATTAACAATCTCGACTCCAAGAAAGGACCCGGAACAGACGGCATACCACCACTACTCCTGAAAAAGTGTGCTATGGGCCTCGCAGCCCCTGTTACGATATTATTCAACCGATCGCTTAGCGAAAAAACATTTCCTTCCGTTTGGAAGAATGCTTCTATCGTCCCCATCCATAAGGGAAGGTCCATTAATTATGTCACGCAGTAAGGGGGGAGGGGGGGTTTGAGTCCATACAAAAAAACGTGACAAGGGGGGGAGGGGGGGTTGTAAAAAGTCAATTTTTGCGTGACGTAATTAATGGACGTTCCCTAAGTCAGGAAACGTCAACCGAGCTGCAAACTATCGTGGTGTTTCCATACTGTGTTGTGTAAGCAAAGTTTTCGAAAAGTTGATGCACAATGTCCTCTACACAGTGCCGCACCATTAATATCTGAAAATCAACATTGCTTCATGAAACATCGCTCAACAACAACAAACTTGATGTGCTACGTTACCTCACTGTCACGAGAAATTGAATTGGGAAGGCAAGTGGACGCGGTGTATGTCGATTTTGCTAAAGCATTCGACACAGTTCCTCATATTTTTATCATTGACAAATTCAAACGCATCGGCTATCCTGACTGGCTAACGAAGTGGCTTTTTTCATACCTCTCTGGCCGCACAGCGCACGTAGTGGTTAATTCATCAAGATCTCGTCAACTCAACATCACGTCAGGAGTACCCCAAGGCAGCGTATTGGGCTCGCTGTTATTTAACATCTTCGTTAACGATTTGTGCTTGTGCCTCTCGTCGTTCAAACTATCGTTCGCCGATGATCTTAAATTTTTTCGCGTAATATGTTCTCCACGCGACTGTTTCGCCTTACAAGAGGATATTAACACATTGTTAATCTGGTGTAGCGACAATGGCATGCGTGTTAATAACGATAAATGCAAAGTTATATCCTTCCCTCGCTCCAACAATCCCGCTCATCACCAGTACAGCATGGGGTCAGCGCATCTGGATCGTGTGGCTTCAATCTGCGACCTGGGAGTTACCATCGATGCCAAGCTACAGTTCAATCAGCATGTGGGAATCACGACTGCTAAAGCTTTCTCAGTGTTAGGGCTAATCCGACGGCACGCCTCTGAGTTCAACGACATCTATGCTTTAAAATCACTTTATTGCAGTTTGGTACGGAGCATCCTCAAGTATGCGGCCCCAGTTTGGTCTCCTTATTATGTGGCACCCATCGTTTCTATTGAACGTGTACAGAAGTTCATTCGTTTCGCACTTCGTTCACTTCCTTGGAATGACCCGGACTATCTCCCTCCGTACTCGGACCGTTGCAAACTAATAAGTTTGGAACTACTGACTGTCAGGCGTGTTAAAATGCAGCGTCTGCTGATTTTTGACATCCTAATCGGCGTTATTGACTGCCCTGCGCTGCTTGAGCAGATTTCACTGAACGTTCCTCCTCGTCGACTTCGAAATTATCCGATGCTTGCTGTTCCTTATCACCGCACTAATTATGGCTACAATAATCCGTTAGATTCGTGCCTTCGCACTTTTAATTCTGTATGTGATAAATTCGACTTTGATGTCCAAAAATGTTTTTAAAAATCGAATAAGTAGAATTGTTTAGACGTTAAGTTATTGAAAACTAGTATTAAGTAGTTCAGTCTGTACGATTGTTTTTATCGAAGACGGTGGTAATAAATAAATAAATAAATAAATACTCCCATGCGCGGAGTAACGATCTTTGATGAAGTTTGTCTAAAACAGATAATTTCTCATGTCCATGCGAAGCTTGAATTGAAAGATACAAATTTGAAAACGAGCGGAGGGCATTGAACGGTAGTATCCGATCAGGCACATAATCCATTACCATACTACCCAATGCAGGGGGGTCCTTCCCCTTGCCTGAATTTTAAAATATTGTCACAAATAAATGAAAACGAAATCATAAGCAGACGAAGTCACCTTCAAATATCGTTTTTATGCGTTTATGCGTTCTGACATTACAGATCAACTTATATTCTTACTTTGTTATAAACAAACCTTTATGAGTTCGGAAATACAGTACTCTCAGTAGTATGCAGTAATTAATTTCATACCGCTCGGAAATCCACGGATGAGCCGAGCTAAAAGTTAGCAAATACTATCTGACAGAGCAGTGAATCGAATGGAAATCCACCTGCTTACTTCCTCATCTGAGCCCGCTAAATTTCGAGTTATTGAAGAGCAAGATACACAAACAAAATTCGGAAACATTGTTTACAAATCTAATGGAGATCATAAATTTTTCGTTCGCTTTTTTGAACGGAAACAACCAAAAGGAAGAGGTTAGTTTTGAAACTTTTCAACGCCGTAGCAATCCAAGCGCCATCCGCATTGCTACTGACTGGCCAGAAGAAGAGCCAACGAATTGGCTCCCATCAGCGTCGAACAAATGTTGCTCGTTGTCTGTACGGATAGCCGGAGAAATCAATTTAAAAATATGTTAAAACAAACAGAAACAACACTCTTTCAAATTGTTTTCCTTGTTTTCACTTTAACTCCAACTCCAGTCTTTGATACGATGGCGACTCATTGCCACACAGCCAGTGTCGGAGAATTATGAATGGGTGTAAGGATTTTTGCTGAACGAGCAGTGCTACTGGATATGGTTCTATCGGTTGCCTTGAAGCTGGGAAAACGATAGGTGACACTACAACCAGTTATGCAAATTGTAACTTGTTTCGCTTAATTATCTTAATTAATTTTAGCCATTTCTCACCGTTTAGATTGGTTGGTACGGTTGAGGAATGACAAAGATGTGTGAAATAATATATTGCGCAATTTGATTAGGAATACTCTCAGCATAGAAGATAATTTTGTTTTGAACAATTTCGGTGGTAATACTTCAATAACATTTTTTATACAGTAGGAAACAAAAACACTATTAAAAAATATAATAAAAGACTAATAAATAAACATTAAATCTTTATCAAATAGGGAAGCGGAACTTATGCTCACCATAGTACATATATTCATCACATTCTGTAGTCATCCAACTTCAAACGTAAAAAGATGTTTAATTTCTCCAATGAATTGACGCCCAAGAATATATAATCCTGACAAATAAAATTACTTCTTGAATATAATTAGAAGCTACAAAAACGTTTTGGAGACTTAAATTTCATAAAAATAATGTCAGTTAGATTTTCAACACAATTTCTTACCTTTGCACTACAAATTCGTTGTATTGATCTAACCATACTAGGGAATATACTCGAGCCAGACTTTAAGTTTTCTTTTTAATTGCACTATATCTTCATATATTTTCGTTGCGTAATTGCACAAACCATAAGAATCACACTTCACTTATTACACTAGCCACAAAAGAATTTACGAATACGTGATAAAATACTAGAAAACTATGGATAAATTATCACAATAATTTAAATACTCTTGCACCTATTCTGAAGCGTGTTGTCAATCGACGTTATCGCTTGATGTTGCCAAATTATTTTATTATGACTCTTATTCGAATGAAAGGGGTTTGACAGTACTTCAATATCACTTTTTTTTGTGGAAGTGCTACCAATAACTCAAAGTTGAACTATTTTATTTTTCCATAGATTAAATAAATAATAACATACTTCTAATTGTAGATTTTTTCGATATCTATCAAGAAGTAAAATTCCACATTTAATAATATTTTTCCATCTCTGTTGAATTTGGCGGCACTGCTCACATACTGTATAGCATCAACGCTAGTGTGCGTGTTCAATCATTCATAGAGCATTCTATGCTCAAACGTTGTGGTGAGTCTTGTTGTCAATATTCTCATGGAAGAATAACAAACAAAACCTTTCATTTTGTTTTGGTTATATGCATGCTACCCCACAGGACTGAAGCGACTGTCATCCACGAACAACAATCGTGAAGCCGAAAATTTGGTGCTGCATGTGGTGCTTATTTGACAGCTCGGTTTTCTTGAAGGCTGTAGGCAGCAAACACAATATACGCGTTGGAAGTAGGCGTAATTTTTGTTAATTTGATTCGAGAATAAAGTCTTCCGTATTGTAATTAGTGCAGTGGTTATCACAACGATAGTATTTTTTCATTGTTTATCAGTCAGGTATAATAATGTTTTATCTACATTACTGATACTAGTAGGTTGGTAGAAGAAATATTATAAGGAATTATAATCCACTGTAGACCACAGGACTGAAGCGACTGTCATTCACGAACAACAATCGTGAAGCCGAAAATTTGATGCTGCATGTTGTGCTAATTTGACAGCTCGGTTTTCTTGAAGGCTGTAGGCAGCACGCAATATACGCGGTGGAAGTTGGCGTAATTTTTGTTAATTTGATTCGAGAATTAAGTCTTCCGTATTGTAATTAGTGCAGTGGTTATCACAACGACAGTATTTTTTCAGTCAGGTATAATAATGTTTTATCTACATTACTGATACTAGTAGGTTGATAGAAGAAATATTATAAGGAATTATAATCCACTGTAAACCGAGCTTAAAATGTTCAAATCGTCACTAGCGCCACACTAAAAGTAGCACGCTTCAAGAACTAACGCCTGCTTCAGTCCTCTGTGCTACCATCGTGAAGTGCTGTGAAATGATCTACTTCATTTTTAGATGTTGTAGTGGAGAGCGTTAACTTGTTTATATTTTTTCTTGCTTAAATTCAGTACGATTAACATATGTGCACAGATGGGACTAATGTTTTTCGTGTTTTTATTAAAATTGATACATAGCAGTGGCAACTTTTCCGTATTAAATTGGAAGAAAATTATCAGAATCGAATGTTTTGTGTGTTGCTAAATGATAAACGGTAAGTGAACGAATAAACTGTGAATAACTTGTGTACTCGGTGTTCGGTATTCAGTGCAAATTCACCGATTTCCACTGGAGGTCTGTTTATTGAGCTCAAGGTAGGATCCGCTTCCTTACATTCTCATTCCAATCGAGAGAAAAGACAACATTACAACATTAAAAGATGTTTGTGAATGTGCACAATGGGGCAGTTCTTCGTAATTTAAGGAATAGATAGCGCTTTCGGACGTTCAGCTTGCTTGTTGCGGATATTAGTTCCAGTAGTAAAATAGTTCGTAGAATGTAGTTGTACAAATTGAAAGTTTATGAGAATCGAAAAATCTATGTTGGCTGTAATCGGTTTTGTCAATGGTTTGTGGCGCACTTTTTTGTTATTGGTCGAAGCCCGGCGCGAGTGATTAGGGAGCACAGAAAAAAAACAATAAAGTTGCTTCCCGGTGAGATGTGTTGGTTCGCCGGGTGTGGTGGGTTGTTGTTTGGTATCATAATTAACTGTGATATTCATTTGTCATACTCGCCGGGCCACTATATCTTGGAACAAGTTAACTGCTTTCCCATTTTATGACTGGCTCCAAAAGCATCCAAACTGTTGGTAGAAATCGTTCAAACATGACTCTAAATTACTTACTTTATAGATCATTACTTCGTGCATTGGGAGAATACAAAAATAAACAATCAAATTGTAAGCATTACTTTGCTAATAATAGATGATACCTCGGGCGGCCAATCGTGCTCATGCTTATTTTCAACATTATTTAGATTTAATATTGTGTGGTGAAACGTTGAAGGATTTTTTGCATTAGGATACTGTTGATCGTGAACGTTAAGCAGTATTCAGTAACAACCAAACCTTTCTGCGCCCCAAGATACGGCCAAGTACTGTGTTCAATGTTGAAGAATCTTATCAAGAGTGTTCTTTTTTTTTTTTTTAATAATCATTTATTTGTACAGGCTCAATCGAATCAACTTTACAGAGCCAAATTTTCATATTTTTGTACAACATTTATCTTAAAACTAAAGTTAGGAGGGAAGAGCCGATTACTCGCGGCCGTCTCGAGGTTAATAGGAATTACAAATTACGGATGGGAAAGAGGGTGGGAATTTCAAGTATGGTTTACATAACACATTAAATTTAAATTCTAAATTATCTAAACACTTATAACTATACAATTTATGGTTTTCTTTTGACTTGGACATTTTTAAAAAAGAAAATAAAAAACACACACATACACAGATAAAATATAATTATAGTAAACATACAGGTTAAACAAAGTACTCCAAATCACGTACAGCCAAAATATCTCGAATTGGCATATTGGGTTGTCTACCTCGAGCCCAAAGGGAATCATAAAGCTCCGATCTTACTCCACGATGCTCAGCACATGACCAAATAACGTAATTTGCGTCCTGATAGTCTTGTCCACACTCACAGAGGTTGCTGTCACTCAGCCCAACCCGGTATAAATGAGCGTTCAAAGAATAATGATTGGACATGAGGCAAGACATGACACGAATGAAGTCTCGACCCACATCCATCCCCATAAACCAAGATTTCTTCGACACCTTTGGGATGATAGAATGTTGCCATCGCCCCAAATCTCCTTTACTCCATTTATACTGCCAGCTGACGAGTGACTGTTGACGAAAAATAGAAAAAAATTCAATGAAGACGATTTGTTGATCATAAATATCGCCTTCCATAGCGCCCACCCTTGCAAGCGAGTCCGCTTTCTCATTGCCTGGAATTGAACAATGAGTTGGGATTCATACAAAGGTGATGATAAAATAACGCGAAGATAAAGCACTTAGAAACTCCTGTATTTTCATGAGAAAATACGAGGAGTGGTTTCTAGCGTGAAGTGTATTGCCGCTAATTCAGCGACATATACGGAACAAGGAGCTTGAAGTTTACGATTGGTGCTATAAATTTCATTAAATATATCAAAGCCTGCTGACTCCTCTATCAAAGATCCGTCAGTGAAGAACGATTTAGTGGAATCAACTAGGCCAAACTTTGCAGCAAATATTACCGGAGCATTCCTAGGACGATGATGCTCTGGGATTCCATGAAGCGCCTGCTTCATGGATAAACCAAAATGAACCGAATTGTCGAAATCGAAGAAGCAAACACGATTGGAAATGTTTGGCGAAGGGCTGACATTCTGTGTTATGTACAAATAGTACAAGGTCATGAAGCGGGTTTGAGGGTTCAACTCAAGGAGCTTCTCAAAATTTTCGATCACCTGGGGGTTCATAACTTCACACCTGGTGAGGAGCCGGAGAGATAATTCTGAAAACGATCCGAGAGTGGCAACATGCCAGCCAGCATTTCAAGGCTCATGGTGAGAGTCGAGTGCATGCAACCTAATGCGATACGAAGACACCGATACTGAATACGTTCCAGTTTAATGAAGTGCGACCGAGCCGCTGACTGAAAACAAAAACTACCGTATTCCATAACCGACAAAATCGTTTACAACGTTAGAAGATCTTGTGGATGAGCTCCCCATCAGGTCCCGGTAATTGGGCAGAAAAAGTTGACCCGTTGCTGGCATCTTCGCTTCACATACTCAATATTGGATCTCCAGGTGCACTTTGAATCGAACCAGACCCCAAGATATTTAAAGGACAAAGAAAGAGTTATCGGTGTACCCCAAATTTGAAGCTTCGGTTGTGCAGGGTTATGCTTCCTAGAAAAAACTACCAACTCAGTTTTCTCCGTAGAGAATTCGACACCTAGCTCTAGAGTCCAAGTAGACAAATTGTCTAAGGTATTCTGTAAAAGTCCTTGCAGATCGATCCCATTGGATCCCGTGACAGACACTACGCCGTCATCTGCATGTTGTCTCAACGTACAATTGTCACTTAGGCAACTATCAATGTCTTTGAAATAAAATTTATACAAAATATGGCCTAAACATGACCCCTGGGGGAGATCCGTGTAGCTAAATCGTGAAGCTGTATAGGTTTTATGAGAGAAGCTCATATGTTTCTCTGACAGCAAATTGTACAAAAAATTATTTATTAATGGTGAAAAGCCACAAGCGTGGAGTTTATCTGAAAGAATTTCAACAGATACTGAATCAAAAGCCCCCTTTATGTCCAAGAATACAGAAGCCATTTGCTCTTTTTTAGCAAAAGCAAACTCAATATCTGTGGAAAGCAACGCGAGACAGTCGTTCGTTCCCTTACCCCTACGGAAACCATATTGAGTATCTGAAAGTAGGTTGTTCGTCTCAACCCATTTGTCCAGACGGAAAAGGATCATTTTCTCCAACAACTTTCGAATACAAGATAACATCGCGATGGGTCGATAGGAGTTGTGGTCGGACGCGGGCTTACCAGGTTTTTGAATGGCAATAACTCTCACCCGTCTCCAATCATCCGGTACAATGTTGAGTTCCAGAAACTGATTAAACAAGTTCAACATGCGCCTCTTCGCGACGTCTGGGAGGTTCTTAAGCAAGTTGAACTTGATCCTATCAGCCCCAGGAGCCGTATTGCCACACGAAAGGAGTGCGAGAGAGAACTCTACAATTGAAAAGGGTTGGCTAATCTCATCTATCAAATTCGTGTTTTCGCGAGGAATCATCCGTGCCGGCACAGAATCTGGACAAACTTTTCGCACGAACTTGAGGATCCTTTGGTCCGAGTACTCCTCGCTCTCGTTGTTCGTAGTTCGGTTACGCAATCTTCGCGCCGTGTTCCAAAGAGTACTCATCGACCATTCGCGCGATAGCCCGTTCACAAATGTTCGCCAGTAACCGCGTTACTTGGCCTTGATGAGGCTCTTAAGTTCACGTTCGAGAGCCGTGTATACTTCGAAGTGCTCAGGTGATCCACGTCTACGGAAAACTTTAAACGCGTCGGACTTTTTACAGTAAACCTCGGTGCATTGTTGCTCCCACCATGGAGAAGGAGGTTTTCTGCGAAATGACGTCCCTGGAACTGGTCGAGTTTGAGCTTGAAGCGCGCTGTCTAAGATCAGGTTGGAGAGGAAGTTATATTCTTCCAGCGGTGAAAGCCTTTCTACCGTCGTTACGGCTTGTCCTACTGCTGGATGGAGGGATGGATCCATATACATATATATATATATATATATATATATATATATATATATATATATATATATATATATATATATATATATATATATATATATATATATATATATATATATATATATATATATATATATATATATATATATATATATATGAGACTTTGCTCAGAACTTTAGAAAAAAAACATTTATTATCAAAACTGTTTACACTCGTTACAATGTTCACTCTTAATGCTAAAACTGAACTGAACTATTATTTCTTCAGCGGTCTTACTTATGCCCTACTTCTGCCTATTAAGCATAACGCTGAATCCGCTGATGTGTTGTTGTTCGATGAACCTCGTTCGGTCGATCGGTGTTGTTGCTATTCGGTGTGATTGCGTTGTCAGCTCGTGGCCACGCAACATAATGCTGAGTCTGTAGTTTGGTTTTCCGTAACTCCTCCGGGGGGTGAAGAAAGGACGTCCTCGTCCTTATTGGCTGAGGTGGTGTTAGTTGATTTTTGCTTCCGGTTTTTTGGTTTTACTTGATGAATTCTGAAGGTGACTTTTCGTTTCCGAAAATTCACATAGATGATTGCTAATGAGATGGCGATTGTTGAAATTGACAGCCCTCCTAGCATGCTGAAAATCCAGATACGGTGATTGTACTGCTCGAGATTGATGAATTCCAATTGGTGTCTGTTCTCCTTGCTTATGTTACTTAGTGTGGGGATGTCGTGGTGTTCGACTATGGTCCGGTTGATTGCCAAGTTGGGGAATGCACCTTGTAGTTCCTTGGTATTGCCGGTTACTTCCAGTGATGTGAAGACCTGGTCATTTATTGTTATGCTACAATTATAAAATTTCAGTAAGTAGTTTCCAGAGAGAGTCCTGTTGTGTGGCCCACAGCTTGAATGGATGCCTAGATTTTTTGCATTACTGATGAGAATTCCGTTATCCGAAATTAATCTTGTTATTGTATTGTTTTCTTGTATTGCACTGCAATGACTTTCGGTTCCCATAATAATTGAGCTAGTGCAGTTATCCTCCAATAATTGTAAGTACTTAGTCCATTGGATATAATCTTCTGGGTGTGAAGTTGTGAAGATGGTATCCCGTGACTTAACGATGAACCTCGGTATGTTAGTAATAATGGTGTCTTTGACGATTAGCGGAAAAATTTGGATTACTTCTGATTGGAACTTCTGTAGTTCTGGTATCTCTAATATGTATAGCAGTAAATCCTTTTGTGTTGCGATTTTTGGGTTTGCATAGTCCAATGCTTGTTCTGGATAATGTGTCTTGATTCCTTGTTCGTGTAGCAATGCCTCGATGTGTAGAATTTCCTTTAAAGTGAGTAGTTTGTTGTTAGGTAGCGCAATGCGCGTTCTAAGAATTGCGTCCTGAATTTCTGTAATGATGCTGTTGAGGGTGTCCATATATAGTAATAGTTTAATGGCTTCATATTCCTCAATTAAGATCTTGTTCTCCAAGTTCTGTTGAGCAATGAGTTGGTCTACGGTGTTACTGATATCTTCGATTCTGTTTGCGATCATCTGGTTTATATGAATTTGGTGGTTGTTTTCCTGGATGAGTTCGTTCGTTGTTTTGTTTATGATGCGGAGGTCGTCTGCGTCGGGGCTTCCAGCCAGCCACTTCCAAGCGGAACCCAGTGTGTCCCAGTAGGCTGATGCAAAATTTGAAATATTTGCTCCCCTAAGCTTAATCGACGCCAATTTGGGTCCTGATAGTCCCCAAAAAATTTTAACACATTTGGTTTTAATTTGGCTTTGCACACGCTATTCAAAGTTTGTATGGGAATTAGTATGAAGAATCTCAAACTTACATTTCCAGCTCCCTAACATTTTGATATTATGTTTTTAAACCAAATCTTATATACATTCATATAGTGTATGTTGTCGACCATCAAAATGCCAAAGATACCTGACATGTAAATTTTATACACAAATAGTTATTCATCAAATATAATAATAAGAAGTAAAAATATGTAATGTATATAAAATATATAAATATAAAATAGATAAAATATATATAATAATATAAATAAAATAAAATACATAAAATATATGAATATAAAATATAAAAAACATATAAATAATAAGAAAACAAAAATAAGAATAAAACATCATACCTAAAGTGTGTATTTTATGTTATATTGAATAACTATTTTTGTATAAAATTTACATATCAGGTATCTTCGGCATTTTGATAGTTGACAACTTACAGTATATGAATGTATATAAGATTTGGTTTAAGGACATAATATCAAGATGTTAGGGATCTGGAAATGTAAGTTTGAGATTCTTCATACTAATTCCCATACAAACTTTGAATAGCGTGTGCAAAGCCAAATTAAAACCAAATGTGTTAAAACTTTTTGGGGACTATCAGGACCCAAATTGGCGTCGATTAAGCTTAGGGGAGCAAATATTTCAAATTTTGCATCAGCCTAGTGTCCCAGCGTCGTTTCCTTTTCTGTTCGGCTGGTTTGATCTGCAGAAGGTTGTTATGCAATTCCCTACTTTTTCGTAAGACCAGCTGTGAAATTGGTAAACTATTGTCTAATTTCCTAGCTATTTTGTTAATTAGATTAACGTTAGTTTCAAGTATAGTAATATTAATGGGGTGAACTATTTTTATCAGTCCTGTTTGAATCTTGCAATCCTTGTATTGTATTAATAATACTGGGTCTTGGTGGAGGTTCCTTATCTCCATCTGGGATGCAAGCGATAGTCCAAATATCAAGGTAAACAGGATTAATTGGTTGTTTAGGCACATTCCGTGGTTCTGTAATTAAGATGACTTCTTTAGCCTTTTAATTTTGCTTTTGTTTCTTTTGATATTTCGTTCATTTAGGAAAGTTTTGTGAGTTACATTGTGTATTTTTGTTTCAATGGCTCTTGGCTCTCTTTTCGATCTAATGTTGGGAATGACAAATACTCTTTGGTCTTCTTCGATCAAAGGTGGGTCTTCTTTTCCTAAATTTTGTTTCTTTTGTTTATTTTGGGCTTTATACATATTAATTTTGGCTTCTGTAAACAATTTATTTGCCTTTTCTACAATGTCAACAGGGTTACTATTGTTATTATTGTTGAATAGTAGTTCATTTGGTGTGAATGATGTACTTGAGTGGACCGAATTATTGTATAATGCTACAGATAATTTAATCATTGATTTGGTTCTTAAATGCTCGAATTTATGTTTGTTGCTATTGAATATTTCGATAATGGTTGAATGTGCCCTTTCGACTTGGCCATTTGATTCAGAAGAGGATGCATATGCTAAAGATGCTCCTGTTTGGTTCTACAAAATTTCTAAATTGGATGGACTGAAAGGTAGTCTCATGGTCTGTTACGATTAATTTTGGAATCCCGAATGATACAAAATATTTGGTTAACGCTTTTTGTACATCAACTAAGTTTTTTGTTTTCATATAGAACAGTTGTAAGTGTTTAGTAAATGAGTCGATTAGTGAAAGGAAGTTGCATGAGTCTATTATAAAAATATCCATGTGAATGCGTTCCATGGGTTTTTCTGTAATTGGTCGGGGTGAAATTTTTATATTGTACGGTTTGCGTTCGTACTTGTGTTTGTTGCAGATGTTACAAGAATTTGTGTACATGTTGATTAGTTTATGCATTTTTGGAAAGTAAAATGAGCGCTTAAGTTGAGACTCGACTTCTGAAATTCCACGGTGGGCTCTTTCATGTTCATTAATGATAAGTTGGCTCTGTCTTTCTTCATTTTGTACGTCTTCGACTAGCTTAGTTGTAAAAACAAAGTGGCCTTTTCCATCAAAATGTTGTTTAAATGATTCTTGAATTAGGAGCATGATTGGTTCGGGCGCTAGAATAGCCGTTTGCTTACCATTATGATATTGCTTCAAAATGTTGGTTATTTCCTGAATTGTGAAGCTTGGTTGAGCTACAATTATCCTCCTGTGGTTTCCGAATAATGTTTCCTGGATGATTGTGGTTAATCCTGATGTCCGAAATATTAGCTGGTTTTTATAATGATTTACTGGTTTGTCTACAAAATGAATATAAAAGTCATTAGAATCTTCTCCCGAATGTGTTGTGTCGTTGTCGGCAGGTGCATCATCCTCGGTAGGAGCGTTTTGTAACGTCGGTACGCCTACACTCTGATTTGTATCTAAAATTGAGGGATCTACGTTACTATCGTTATTAGTTTCGAATAAATTTACCTCATCTGGGCGTCTGCTGAGTGCATCAGCCACCACATTTGCCTTCCCTTCCTTATATTTCACGTCATAATCATAGTTTTCGAGGTCCAACCTCCATCTAAGAATTTTTGGATTTTTATCTGATGTTTTTATGAAGGTTAATGGCTTATGGTCGGTGACTAATGTGAATTTATTTCCGTATAGATAAGCTTTAAACTTGTTCACAGCCCATTTTATCGCTAAAGCTTCTTTTTCATTTGTCGCATAGCGGGATTCGGTGTCGTTCAGTGTTCTTGAGGCAAACGCTATAGGTCTTTCAATGGATTGTTGTATTTGAGAAAGTACTGCTCCCAGTGCGTGATCCGACGCATCCGTTGTTAAAATAAACGGTTTGTCAAATTGCGGGTAGGCTAATACTTGGTCTGTTGAGATAATGGCCTTTAATGTATTAAATGCGTTTATATAATTATGATCTTGAAGGTTCAATGAAATATCCTTTTTTAAGTACTTTGTCATATTTCTTGTAATTTTCGAGAAATCCTTAATAAATCGTCGGTAGTAGCCAGCTAGCCCAAGAAATTGTTTAATTTCTTTTTCAGATTTTGGGAGTGGCCAATTAACTATTTTTTCTATTTTCTCTGGGTTTGGCTTAACACCATCTTCAGAGATAATATGGCCTAGAAAATCGGTTTCTTTTTTCAAAAACTCGCATTTATCTAACTGGATTTTTAAATTAAACTCTGACAGCCTCTTTAAAACCAGGGATAGATTTTGCAAGTGTTCTTTTAAATTTCGTCCAACGATAACAATATCGTCAAGATATACATAGCAAATTGTTCCTATATAATCTCCAAGAATATTGTTCATTGCCCTCTGAAAGGTGGCGGGGCGTTTTTAGACCAAAGGGCATTCGTGTGAATTCGAAGTGTCCTTTATCAGTAGAAAATGCTGTCTTTTCTCGATGTTTTGGATCCATTTCGATCTGGTGGAATCCAGATTTGAGATCCAATGTAGTAAAATATGTAGACTTTCCGAGATGGTCTAGGATGTCTTCAATTTGCGGCATTGGGTACTTATCGTCTACAGTCTTTTCGTTCAGCTTCCTGTAGTCGATAACTACTCGTACTTTGCGTTTACCTGACGCATCTGCCTTTTTGGGGACAACCCATATTGGTGACGAATATGGGCTAACTGAATTAGTGATTATTCCATTATCCATCAATTCTTGGATTTGCTCTTCAACATCTTTACGAAAGTGATGAGGATAACGATAACTTTTTGTGTATACGGGAGCGTCATCTGAAGTAACTATTTTATGTTTAATAGCGGTTGTTGAAGATAACTTATCACCTTTGCACAATAAAACTTGTTGGTTTGAGAAGATCAGTTCAAGCAGTTTTGTTTTCTCTAGTATAGACAGATGGTTTGTCCTTATCATTTTGTCTATTTCTTCATTACTGAATTTATTCTCGGGTGTAATTTGAATGGGTTGAATGGTTTCGAAATTATTTACTATAAGTTTAAGTGTAGGTAATTTAGGGATTTGTTTTTTTATGCTAACAATGTTTACTGTAGTTTCCGATCCATTGGCTCTGTATAAACCTGGTTCTATAAAAGTGTCACAATTCAACTTTTGAAACTCGGGAACAAACCAATCTCCTTTATTTGGGGTGTTTAGAATAACAGTATGGTGGTATAGGAGTGTTTCGTTTGGAAAGTATTTTGAATATTTGAATTTTTCGTTATTTAAGGTCAGAATTTCGGATTTATAGTCTATAGTTGCGTTGAGTTTTGCAAAGGATTCCGATCCCAAAATGCCATCAAAGAAGTCATGGAATTTGAATTCATAAAAGGTCATTGGGGGTAGATTAGTGAAAAGGTTCAATTTCCCTTTCTTTTCGATTTTGTTTTTGCCGGAAATATTTTTAATGGACGTCTGGATTGATTTTGTTTTAGTGAGGAATCCAGGTGAAATTATGTTCTTATTTGAACCGGAGTCAATAAGAAGCTTAATTACTTTATTTGGTTGTGCTTGTTTCAGTTTGAGATATGGGAGATAATTTACGTCTGATCTTTCACTTCGGGGCTTTGCAGAAAATTTACAGAAATCTCTTGATCAGATTCGTTATCCGACTCCGATTCCAGTTCCTGGTTGTTTATTAGTTTTTTGTTTAATGTCAATCGACTTCTTATAGAGGGTCGATTTCCATTGGTGTTATGGCCTGTTTCTGATTTTCGGGTTTTTGTTTTCGGGAAATGTCGGATTTGGTTGATTCTGGTATTTAATTTGTTTTGGTTTCTGATAATTTGCTTTTTGTGTGATGGTTTATCAGCCATCCAGGCTGCAGTTACCTCTTTCGATCTAAATTTGCAGAGGAATGCATACGCATCCTCCAAGTCGGTTGGTCGCGCGGCCTGAGCGTATCCAAAATATGGTTCTCTTAAGCCGGCTATAAAGGCGGCCAGACAGTCTTCATCTATAAATTCGTTAATGGCCTTCCAGTTATTTTTGTATGTTTCTTTTTGCTTTGCTAACGTTTTTATGTTTTGAACCAAATCTTTAGTTCGTTGGTAATATTTCTGGATTGACATTCCGTCGTCCATTTGAGATTGCCATAGTTGGCATTTATATGTCGACAGCTCCTGTCTGTCACCTAATGCGTTTGTTAGGATTTCCTTGATGGTTTCAAAATCCTGTGGGTTACCCGCAAGGCATATGATATCTTTTGCCTTGCCTTGGATTTTATTTGTCACAGCAGTGACATACATGTTGAAAAGAATCTCATTTACATGAGGCCTAAATAAATTTAATGTATTTTCTGCCGTCGTTAGCCAGGCAGATAGTTGTTTTCTATTTCCATCAAAGATGGGCAAAGATTTAATTGGATCTGGAATTTTGTAGAGGTGCTCCAGATTAGCACCAGTTACGTTTTGTTCACGCGCGGGTACTATCGCGGGTGGTACATTTTGCAAGTTCTCTATCGCTTGCTGTTGGCGGTTTTGGTTTTCATTCAACGCTTGCAGCTGCTGCATTATACTGGTGAGCTGGGCGTTTAATTGTTCCATATTCTGTTGGTTGCTGTTGAGTGTTAAATCGTTCAACAGAGGGATATCAGATTTCAAGGGAACGTGAGAATATTCCTCCGAGGAATCTGAATCAAAACTATCTTCAGTCTCCGATTCTTTGTTTATCTTAAAAAGCTCTCTTGCTTTTTTTAGAGCTGAGAGATTGTGCTTTTTAGGAATTTTCGGCATTCACTGTTCGTGACTGACCGATTATAGTTGTGAAAATTTTTATTTTTGTTTTAGCGCACACGGTCTCTTAGAACTCGTGTGGCTGCTGAAAGTGTGATTCTCTAAGAACTTCGCACTTTCAATTGGGGCAGAATTTCTCTAAGAACGATTCTTGCTCCGAATGGTTGGTGAAAATTAAAACTGTGTGCGAGTCTCTCTCTTAGAACGGACTGCAATCACAATAAAACAATTAAACCAACCTGTGTAAATGCCAATTTCACTTCTTAGGTTGAACTTAAAAGAAAAACTAGACACTCACCTTAATTGCTGTCGTGGTGGTCGCGGGTTCCTCTGATGTCCAGTGTCGTACGGCGAAGCCTCAACTCCGATCACCTCTCTACGATGAAGTCAGATGCTTTCACTTGTGCACTAAGTTCACTTTGCTACTCGCGGGCCTACTCGAATACGGATTTATGAATCCGAATTTTTGCACTGTTTTTTACGCACTTTTAATCAAAGCCCGGACGGCTGCGCCAATTATGAGACTTTGCTCAGAACTTTAGAAAAAAAACATTTATTATCAAAACTGTTTACACTCGTTACAATGTTCACTCTTAATGCTAAAACTGAACTGAACTATTATTTCTTCAGCGGTCTTACTTATGCCCTACTTCTGCCTACTAAGCATAACGCTGAATCCGCTGATGAGGGATTCCATCCAGAATGTGCCGGAAATCCCAAAAATCATACCCGATCATCATTGATTTGGATGAAACTTGGCACATGAGTTCGGTACGTTGGAAAAAAAAAATTCCACTGGTGTTAAGATAATTTGGGTTCAAGAGTAACTTTTGAGATGGGCGTATGTGTTTTTTCCAACATTTTACTTGAAAAATCGTAGTTCAAAAACCATTACATTTAGAGAAAAACTTTATATAAGGGAATTGTAGGGAACTAAAAAGCCTTTCTTAAAAAATATACACAGAAAAAATTTTTTTTTCATCAAGAAAAATCAAAAATAATTACTAAAAATAAAATATCTAAAAAACATATTTTTAATATTTTTTTAATTTGTTGTATGGAAATTTGAGGAAAAAGACACGTTTTAAAAAAACTCTAGGATGGACGCTCTTATAATAAAAAAGTTTTTCAAATAGCGAACTTTGGTGTATATTTCAAATTTTGGTTATTCATTCTTATAAATAAATTTTAATGTTACAATATGGTTTTGGAGATCATTACAAACAATAATGATCATAATGATAAACCACGTAAACGCAACTGTTTTCAAGATATTTCTGATTTTCTTTCAATAAAATTTCAAAACCTCAAAAAATACGCCCTTTTCATAAATTACTCGTGATATTAAAACAACAATAGCTAACGATTGTTTCTCTTGTGTTTTTAGCCTTTTTAAAACACATGTATGTGCCTCTTACTTACTCTTAACAGCTCGTCGATTGAAAAAGCTTCACTTAAAGTTATAAGACAAAAATAATGAATTATGGTTGGATTTATATTTATATATACCATTTATTAGTCTCGGTCATTGATAATATTACATAAACATTATATAAACTATTGATTGCTTTTATATATATTATGAATCCTGCCTTCTTCGTCATTCGAAAACAGTTTTACAAAAACTTCGTTTTCTGAAATTGGAACGAATGAGTGGTACTTTTGTGTACCTGCAATCGTTTTAGTCTGTCGGTAAATTTCATTCCATTCTGCTACCCCTGTTCATACTCTTCATGTGATACATAACAAAACGACATTTTTGTTAAACAATCATCACTTTTTGGTTCGCCCATTCGAATAACTCTAATGCACTTTTATAGGGTGTTCATGTTGTACAGCAAGGTCCTGTATATCTTGCCATTCGTTCTAATGTACCACCAATTGCATCGCAAGGTCACTTTCAATTGTTCCAGGTCATCCTCCTCCGCTTGATCCCCAAATATGTGTGTCCGAATGCCGTTTGAAACATCTTTGAACTTTTTGCGGGCATAATTTACGTTCAGGAACTTTTTAGCCGATATTGGCGAAACGTTGATTCCAGCTACGCCCTTGTTAAATAGCTCAATATTATGGCGCCTTGAATAATCTTGCACACTGCTATCAGATGGCACTGACATTAATGATATTGCCGATGGCGTTTCCTCGAGACCATACAAGTCTACTTGCCGTGATGTAGATGGTTGTGGATCCATAATGTTAGTAATTGATGGTTTCTCACTAGGCTCCGAAATTGCAGCATGGGATTGTTCCGTTCTATTTAAATGCAAACGACAATTATCACAAATCATCAAAGAAGTGTCCAAATGTGTTTTGCCCATAAACTTGAGTTTTTTGACATTTTGTTCGGTTAATTTACGAAGGTTTTTTGAGCACCGTTTAGTGGGAAACGGCATACAACACTTCTTCATGTTAAACTCCATTTTCAGTTCACTCAGATAGATTTTACTGATGAATGCGACTATGTATGAGCATATATATTGGCTGTGGTACCTTTGGAAATGCAGGTATAAAACATCTCTGGTAGTTTACAGGCAGCGTACATTAGCTGTTTTTTTTATGAGAAGATATACCTGACATACGTTATAGCTGCTATTTGTCTACCTACCTTAAACAATATGTGTTACTTTCATCGCTACATCACCGAACTGTTCGGAGTGTAGTTTTCACACACTACACCCGACCTCTAACATCGTTGGAGCTTGGCAAAATAGTCAGCAGTTCGATTAATATGCTTCTTCTATATGACCCTCCGCATAATTTCATCATCTGTCCATTTTCACACTTGTCGCCCCTGCGACATCTATCTCGCTGTTACTTTCATCGCTTTAGCAAATTCGCTCCCTTCATTCTCTGAGCGGCCCGACCGATACAGCCATAAAACAATTATAAATATATTGATTGCAATATTAAAACAATAGTGCTATTTATCTTGTTCTTTTCAAATGAGTCTTCTTATCATCCTGATATCAAAAGAAAAGAGGACATTAGAGTAATGTGAACGTTATAATATGAAGATCTTGGAAAATTTATCATTTCTGGTGGAAATCTCGATTAACTTAAGAAAAGAGCGAATTTTCTGAGGTTTTTTCATTCTATTGAAATAAAATCCGAAAAATCTCGAAAACGGTTGCGTTCAGGTGATTTATCATTATAATCATTATTGTTTTTAATGATCTCCAAAATCATATTGTATAATTAATTTTCATTTATAATAATGAATAACCAAAATTTGAAATATGCACCAAAGTTTGCTCTTCGGAAAACTTTTTATTATAAGAGCGTCCATCCTAGAGTTTTTTCAAAACGTGTCTTTTTTCTCAAATTTCCACAAAACAAATTTGAAAAATATTAAAAATATGTTTTTTTTATATTTGATTTTTAGTATTTATTTTCGATTTTTCTTTATGAAAAAAATTTTTTTTTCAGTGTACATTTTTTTTACAAAGCCTTTTTAGTTCTCTACAACTCCCCATATAAAGTTTTTCTCTAAATGTAATGGTTTTTGAACTACGATTTTTCAAGTAAAATGTTGGAAAAAAACATACACCCATCTCAAAAGTTACTCTTGAATCCAAATAATCTTAACACCAGTGGATTTTTTTTTTTCAACATACCGAAGACGTGTACCAAGTTTCATCAAAATCGAAGATAGTTGAGTTTGGTGACCGACCGATTTGGCGTGGAATCAGTCTGATGTGTTGTCGTTCGATGAACCTCGTTCGGTCGATCGGTGTTGTTGCTATCCGGTGTGATTGCGTGGTCAGCTCGTGGCCACGCAACATAATGCTGAGTCTGTAGTTTGGTTTTCCGTAACTGTAGGTGTAAATGTTTTAGTGAACTCATAGTTTTTGTTTTATTTTTTCAGATATATATATATGACTATATATATATATAATATATATATATATATAAATATATATATATATATATATATATATATATTGATATATTATATATATATATATATATATATATATATATATATATATATATATATATATACTAGCTGAACCCGGTGCGTGCGCTGCTACGCTTACAACTAAATGAAGGAAAATTCAATAGAACTGGCACGTTTATGTTTTTTTTCGAAATGAGTATTTTTTTTCTTGACTAAGCAGGGGTTCATACTTCTATCAAAACATGCTTCTTATCCGAGAAACACACGTTTTGTTTTTAAGTAAGCTGTTGTATGGGAGCCCTCCCTTCCAGAGGGGTGGTTTCTCAAACCACCATACAATCATTGCCTTCAAAACCCCCACATTCCAAATTTGGTTCCATTTGCTTGATTAGTTCTCGAACCATCGCACCGGGTTCATCAATTATAATAAAAATTTGAGTTTAATTTGTTAGAAGCCTCCCCCCCCTCTTCAGAAAGGGGAGGGGTCTTGAACTACCATAGAAACATTCTTGCCTTAAAAACCCCCACATGTCAAATTTGATTCGATTTGCTTGATAGGTCTCAGGTTATGAAGAAATGTATGTCTCATTTGTATGAGAGCGCCCCTTCCTGAGAGAGTAGGGTCTCAAACAATCATAAGAACCTTTCCCAGCCCCAAAACACCTTCATATAAATTTTCACGTTGGTCGGTTCAGAACTTCTCGAGTCTATAAGGGTCTGACAGACAGACAGAAAGACAGAAATTCATTTTTATGTATATAAAAATCTAGCCTCGAAAAACCCCCATATTCTAAAAGGTTTCATTCACTTGATTAGTTCTCGAGTTATGCAGAAATTTGCTTTTTATTTGTATGGGAGCCCCCCCTCCATTTGAAGTGGGGAGGGGTGGTGAAGTGCCATAGAAACATTTCTTGCCTCCAAAAACCTCAACATGCCAAATTTTGTTTCATTTGCTTCATTGGCTCTCGAGTTATGTTGAAAATTATGTTTCATTTTTATGGGAGTCTCCCCTTTCAGCAGGCGGAGGGGTCTCAAACCACCTTAGAAACATTTATTTCCTTCAAAAACTTCCACATGCCAAATTTGGTTCCATTTGTTTGATTTGTTCTCGAGTTATGCAGAAATTTGTGTTTCATTTGTATAAGAGACAACTTTTTCAGTTAGCGGAGGAGACTTAAACCACAATAGAAACAATTCTTGCCTTCGAAAACCTCCATATGCCAAATTTGGTTCCATTTACTTGGTTAGTTCTCGAGTTAGGCAGAAATTTGTGTTGTTTTTGTATGGAAACCCCCCCCCCCTCGCCCTTCCAGATGGTGGTGGAGTCTCAAACTTCCATAGAAACATTTCTCGCCTCCAAAAACCTCCACATGCCAAATTTGGATCCATATGCTTGATTAGTTCTCGAGTTATGCACAAATTTGTGTTTCATTAGTATGAGAGCCCCCCTCTTACAGAGGGCGGAGGGGTCTCGAGTTACTTTAGAAACATTTCTTGCCTTCAAAAACCTCTACCTGTCAATTTTGGTTCCATTTACTTGATTAGTTCTAGAGTTATGTAGAAACTTGTGTTTCATTTGTATGGGAGCCCCCCCCCCTCCCCTACCAGAGAGGGAGGAGGGGTCTCGAACTACCGTAGAAACATTTGTTGCCTTCAAAATCCCCGCAAGCCAAATTTGGTTCCATTTGCTTTAGGGGTTATTCATAAACCACGTAGACTTTTAGGGGGAGGGGGTGGGGTTGGAAAAAGCCTACGCTCCATACAAAAATTTAAAAAATTGTATGGAGGAAAGTCTACGAAGTGGGGGGTTGAGATGTTCAAAAATGAGTCTACGTGGTTTATGAACAGGCCCTTATTAGATCTAGAGTTTTAAAGAAATTTCAATTTCATTTGTATGACAGCACCCCTTCTAGGAGAGGGGAGGGGTCTCAAACTACCATCCAAACATTTTTCGCCACCAGAAAACCCCACATGCCAAATTTGGTTCCATTTGCTTGATTAGTTCTTGATATATGCAGAAACTTCTGTTTTATTTGTATGGGAGCCTCCCTTTCTACAGAGGGGAGGGGTCTCAAACTACCATAGAAACATTGCTTGCCTCCAAAAACTTTCGCATGCTAAATTTGGGTTCCTTTGCTTGATCAGTTCTCGAGTTATGCAGAAAAGTGTGTTTCATTTGTATGGGAGCCCCCCTTTTCAGAGGAGGGAGGGGTCTCTTACTATCTTAAAAACGTTCTCCGGCCTCAAAAACTCCTGCGTACAAATTTTCATGCCAAACGGTCCTTCCGCTCGCGAGTTAAATCGTGACAAAGAAACCCCAACTCATTTTTATTATATAGATTATATATATATATAAATATATATATATATCTTTAAATATATATATATATATATATATATATATATATATATATATATATATTTCCTGGACTATTTTTGAATGGTTAAAAATAAATCAAAACGCTATATTTGTCAAGTGATATATTTTAACACTCACGGCCAAAAATTCCCATAGCCATATTTGACTTAGGGAATGTTAAAAAATTACATCCAGAATTTTTTTATATGTTTTATCCCCTCTCCACATCTGTCACGTTTTTTTTTATATACTTCTTAAATACAACTCATACAAATTCTAGATCCTTCTCCCTCCCTTAAAGAGTGGACGGTATTTTTCAACGTTTCCTCAGGCAAAATACAAACACCATTGTTCAGAAGGTTTAGTACCGATGGCAGTCCAGAGCACTTGAATTAATTTTATTTGAATGAACGTACTTCTATTTGTTTCGTGTAAAATAAAAATACTCTATTTTTATTTTCTACTATATTTAACTATATTAGTTTTATTTTATTAATAAATTTCAAATAGTTTTTTTGAAATGACGTATATTTATTTAGCAGCTACAGATAACTTGAGAATCACAAAAATATTTCAGCAGCAGTGTAGTTGGTGAGGCACATAATATCACACGTTTGTTACATTCTGGTCACATGTAATCTAAGTTAATCATCAGTTATTGCATAGATTAATTCAAAACGTTACTATGCAACTAGTACAAGGCGCGATCGGTTACCCAGTTACAAGAATATTCAGATGGTGCACAAATGAAACTACCGCTTGTTTTTTTTTTGTCACACTGCAACCTATGTTCATCTACAATATTGTTTCAGTGTAACAGTGTAGCTCGATCGCATTGACGTTTGGAATTAAACAAGCTTTGACGTAAACATCAACTTGACAAGATAGTTCCAGTAAACAGTTTGTTTCTGAATCGGAGAGCATGTCGTTCTACATCAAAAAGGGCAAGGCCTTCCTTAACTGTCGTGCCGGCACATTGGATGCAGGATAAATCCGTTTACTGGCCTCCTAAAAACTTGGTATCGCTCTCCAAAAACGAAGATTCGATACCAGACAAACAAACATGGAAGAAACAGAACTGTAAGCTGGTCGGACGTGCACAAAACTATCAACAGGCGGAAGAAATAGTTGGTATGTTGGATAAAATAACCGATTCCGAGGATGCTTTACAAATGGATCGGGGGACACGCACAAACCCAGCAAAAAAGCGACCAAAGTTTCAATCGAAGAGTTATGAATTGGTAAGCATGCTATCAAAAGTTGAATGGTGGGTTTATTCATTTATTTATTTATTCATTTAAATTTAAGGCTTCACTAGCTCCTGAAGCTCTCGAAGACTTGAATGCTCCCGGCCCATCTCGCCACGTAAACATGGATCCACCATGTTCCAAAGGCAAATCAGCACCAACAATCAAGACTGGTCGAATCATTCCGGTCGAAGAGCCTGTGGACATGGGGTCTGTACCATTAAGTCTACAGATGAATACTCCTCTCACTGTTCCAAATTCTTTGACACACCAAACCACCAAACCAATGGCAACTGATCCAATGGTTTTGCAAGTCAAATCAGCTCATATGAATTCTTTCCAGCACAGCAGCTTAACCGAGTACGACCATGCAATCGATAAGGTAAAAATAGCTTCAATAGTTTTTGTGAACGTTGTTATTAGGTGTTGTTGAGTGATGACGGAAAACATTATGCCAAATTGGACAACGGATGCTATATGGAAATATTGAATAGCCAGGCTAGCCATGATCTGCCAGCTGCTGACTATGGTGAACATTCGTCTAATGATCACCAAATCAACTGTGAAGTAACGATCTCAATGGAATTTCGAAAAATCAATGATAGATTGGATGCAATCGAGGGTATTTTGAGTCAATTGATGAATTTCATGGCCAATTTTGATAAATTCATGCACTGCCTGTAACCGCATATCAGTTCCATATTACTTTTTGACGTTTTCGAGTTATGCTGCACAATCGCCTTATTTTGTATCATATTTTTGGAAGCAATGATAAAATATAGCATTTAGTTTAAGAAAATGTGAAAAAAATATCAGGTCGGTTTGTCCCATCTTGAAAGTAACCGCATATGAGTCCCGTTCTTGAAGTGGCAATAAAATAAGAATGTTCAACATCTTTCCATAATTGTCTACTGTATTTCTCAACTCTGTTGTATTTCTCAACTTTTTAATCCTTCTAAGAGACATAACTAAAGAAATAATTAATGAAGTGAAAAATGTAAATGTAACATATAAATGAAGTGAAAGATAATGGTAAAAATCACAACAGGAAGGAAAAATATTGGAATAAAAATCCATTCTACCAATCAGTCTCCCGTTTGTCCAGTTTGAGACAATTCGATCTCTTCTTCTTTTGCTCCACCAATGGTAAATGGTTTTAAGTTAACTGGTTTTTCCAGTCATCTTCAATGCCTCGAGGTTGGCTATTCTTTTTCAATTGACCTTCCCGATCAAAGTCGTCAGCTGAAATTTGCACTTCGTGTTTGGCTGTGAGTCATTTGCAGCACTTCGAGTCCTCTCATTTTACAGAGTTACTGCAGTGAAGATACAGGGATCCTTTCTTCACGATAATATATCGGAATTTGTCGATACAAAGTCAAAGTTTGATTTCGTTGAGCACGTATTAAGAGCTATTGAAAACGCTGGGAAAGAAATTTTTCCGACAGCATTTCCAATAACTCGACTTTTTCTTTCGCGTTAGCGTTGCCTGGAAATCAGGGTGAGTAATTGGTGGTTTACGTCGCATGGCTCCTTCAATTGCGCACAGTGGGACCAATCTGAAAAAAGACGGTCAAAAGTGTTTTCACACTATTCCTGATATTTTAGCGCTTTGGTGTTTATGCAAAGGTTGCTAGAAATATTGTTTTACATGTTTTGAAATATTTATCAAAAGTTTTACTTAAGTGATACTTTACTTAAAAAAACTAACTTTTTGTGGGTACAAGATAGAAGGATAGTGTCTTCAGCAAAATTTTAGAACTATATATTTAACGAAACTTTGCTGAAGATAGTAAGTACCTATATTGAAAGCGTTCTGATATATAATTGGTTTAGTATATAGACTAACTTAAAACTTGTTTTTTACTTTTTTGTGGCTCAAACCTTACCAGATCGATTAAAAATGTTCAACAAAGTTATCAATATTATTAAAACGCACAATTTTGCTGAAGACGTCAAACGTCTAAATGCCTTTATTTGAGTTTTAAAGCGGTTTTAAGTTAAAAAAAAATACGTTTTTCAACAACGATAACTCAGACACCGGCAAACTTTTGCAACCAAATTTTGCACAATTTGGTTAACCATCACATGAAGTATACGTGTACAAAAAATGTGCGACGGGTATCATCGGGTACATAAAGTTATCAGTTCGTCTGTTCGGGCGTACCAATTACTTTTTCTATCAATATTTTTTAAATCCCTGACATAATTAACCGCACCCTTGGATCCTTTTGCGCAAGGGCTAGTACATTTAAAGGTCAAGTAGCCCAGAATTGTTTCGTTTGTTTACAAATTGCAGTTGAGTTTGAGTTTCCAGTTGATTCAGATTGTGTGATTTGAAAATGCTCCGGAAACATTTGTTCAAAGTGTGGCTGCAGAAATATGGTAGTTCAAGTACCATCAAAATGCAACATGTCCGTGATTTTGTTCTGAAAAAAACAGCAGTTTGTCGCAGAACGAAAGCAAGCGTATAAGCAAAGACGTGTCTAGGTTGTGCTCTAAATTTAACAATCGCTTGAATAAGGCAGGAAGAATGCAGAAAAGTTTCGAAGTAAGCAAGAAGAGTTGGTTGAATTGTAGTGCATTTACTTGTGGTAACGTGAAAGTTGGTAGGCCCAGAAAACCGTTTTCTGACCTGAATAAACAAAACAAAAGGTGGAGAGTTGAAGCATTGAGGCAACAGGGAACCACGAATGAATTGGCGTTTGCAGCAGGAATGATTGCTCGAAGTGAGGGATGCAAAGATTTGGCGAAACTTTTGCAAGAAGAATTACAGGCATCTCCCACCAGTACCAAGCGAATGAGACGAGCAGTGAAATCCAATATTGATTTACAAAAGCATCGTATATTGACAGCTGATGAAGGACTTGCATTTTTTATTGATGGTGATTACAGTAAAGATCAGTGGATACTACTTCGAATGACGTCTAAGCAATGCAACGCACCACAAATATACCCTAGCTACAAAAATCTTGTGGGGGCCCGTGAAAAATGTCTGCCAGAAGGTAACAGAATGGTCATTGTTATGGTTGTATTTGAAGGAGGGATTTTAATCCACTGGTAATTCGTTCTTTACATAGGTATCTGCTGAGGTTGACTTACAGAGTTTGCTGGATCACACAGTTCAGCGAATACTATCTCTGGATTTGGAGATAGAATCTATGAATGATGTAGCTCTTGAAGATCTTGAGCTTTTATCGAAATGGGGTTTTGACGGCTCATCGGATCATTCAAACTACAAGCAAAGGTATGAAGGGGTATATGAAGATGACAGTGCAATTTTTATTACATCAATGGTACCATTGATGCTTCGCCTCCGTAACAATCCAGATCGTATTTTGTGGATGAATCGTATGCCTTCATCTACAAGGTTATGTCGACCGATCAGAATCCGATTCAAGAAGGAAACTGTTGCATTGTCCATGATTTTCCTTGACGCACAAATCGAAAGATTAATGCCAAGCTTGATCTCAAACTTCCGAATTCATCATACGAAGATTTGTAGTATGATCGATGGAAAAGTTTGCTCTGCTTTGACCGGAATCTCGTCGCAAAAATGTTGTGTTTGCCAAGCATCCCCAAAGCAATTTAACAACATTGGAACGATGCAGTCTAGATCAGTCAATAAAGCCACATTCGAATTTGGTCTGTCGCCATTACATGCTCGCATTCGGTAGTATAATTTTATTGATTTATTATTGTATTATTGTATTATATTTTATGGCCTTCAAACAGATTTATGGAGTGTCTATTGCACATCGCTTACAGACTAGAACTAAAATGCTGGCAAGTGAGAACACCGGAGCAGAAAATAAAATATGCTGAAAGAAAAAAAAATCATCCAGAAAGGTTTTAGGCGTAGGCTTGGGTTAATTTTAGATGTCCCCAAACATGGTTCAGGTACCAGTAACGACGAAAACACAGCACGTCGGTTTTTCGAAAATCCTAGAGATTACCGGGTTGGAAGAGACAATCATTGAGAACTTTTCTGTCATAGTGAGCGTACTGGCATGTGGTAGGCATATCAACACTGACTCTTTTAAAGCATTTTTCTATCAGACGGCCAAAACCTATGTTGAGCTGTACGGTTGGTATTGCATGCCGCAGTCTGTTCACTCAATACTGATACACGGTGCAAACATTATAAAAGCAGCATTACTACCAATTGGAAGCCTTCCAGAGGAGCCACAAGAATTCCGCAACAAAGATCTCAAACGCTATAGGGAAAATCGGGCACGAAAATGTTCAAGGTAAGTTAACAGTAATTGAACATTATCACAAATATTTCATAATTACTAATATTATTAGTAATTATGAAATATTCGTAGATAATGTTCAATTACTGATTCAACATACACTTGAAAATTTTCGTACCCTGATATTTCCCATAGTAGCGTTTGAGATCTTTGTTGGCGGAATTCTTGTGGCTCCTCTGGAAGGCTTCCAATTGGTAGTAATGCTGCTTTTATATTATATTATATTTTCATTTCCCCACAGGGCTGCTACCAATAATGACCTTTTCACATGATTGCTAATGACATCCGACCCGTTGATAGGGAGTCTAAGACGACCAACTGTCGAAAAATCTATGCAACTTTTACCAGCTGCAAAGAAACTTTTGCAAAATTCCCAAGACCAAGCTTCTGATACTGATTCAGACACAGAAGCTGAGGAAGATGGTAATTTGTTAGGTTTTATTTAAAAAAACAAGATTTAATGCTTTTATTATAGCACTAAATCAATCTAAAGTAGCCAAAACTTATTAAAGAAATGCAAAAAATTAATTATAAAAAAAATGTCCGAAATATAGAACTAAGAACCGACGGGCTCACAATAAGTTTTGATTCCTATGCAGAGAAAAATCAAAGACATTATTAACAGCTTTGAGAAATTGAATAATACCGTACTTATATTTAAGTACATTAATTACTGGAAAAAATTGTATAGTTAGAGTTCATAAGTTCCATTTGCAATACCACTAATTACATATTCAGTAATTTAAATTATCGTTCTGTAATCAATATTTTCAGATGCCAGTAGAATTTCACAGATTTTACGAAATGTTTGTATATTTGTAAAAGTTTATCGAAATTTAAAAGATAGGTACGCCCGAACAGACGAACTGAAAACTTTATGTACCCGATGATACCCGGCGCATATTTTTTGTACACGTATATTTCATGTGATGGTTAACCAAATTGTGCAAAATTTGGTTGCAAAAGTTTGTCGGTGTCTGAGTTATCGTTGTTGAAAAAACGTATTTTTTTTAACTTAAAACCGCTTTAAAACTCAAATAAAGGCATTTAGACGTTTGACGTCTTCAGCAAAATTGTGCGTTTTAATAATATTGATAACTTTGTTGAACATTTTTAATCGATCTGGTAAGGTTTGAGCCACAAAAAAGTAAAAAACAAGTTTTAAGTTAGTCTATATACTAATCCAATTATATATCAGAACGCTTTCAATATAGGTACTTACTGTCTTCAGCAAAGTTTCGTTAAATATATAGTTCTAAAATTTTGCTGAAGACACTATCCTTCTATCTTGTACCCACAAAAAGTTAGTTATTTTAAGTAAAGTATCACTTAAGTAAAACTTTTGATAAATATTTCAAATCATGTAAAACAATATTTCTAGCAACCTTTGCATAAACACTAAAGCGCTAAAATATCAGGAACAGTGTGAAAACACTTTTGACCGTCTTTTTTCAGATTGGTCCCAGTGTGCGGCGGCTTGAAAACTATCGGTAGCCAGAAAAGTGTGCCCCCAAAAAACGTTACCCAAAAAATTTCAGAATCAATTCCTTCAATTGAACATTTTCTGAGTTACTAGAAGTATCAGATGAGGTAGCTGTATGACCTGTGAAGCTAAGCTTTTTTTACTTTACAGCAAATTCATACAGTGATGATTTCATACAAACCTACCTTCTGCAGGTCAACCGCTAGTACCACATATCCAGGCTTAAGGGAATCCCCGTTATCCAGATATTCCAAACGAACTGCTATACTCAACAGAAGGTGCTCTGGGTATTGCATGCATATACTACAAGTACCGTTTCATGGTGGGTCCTCTTTGGATTGTCCTGTTGTTTTTGATGCTGCATTGCGCAAGTCTCACACTCCTTATGTCCCAGTTTGAGTTTTAAAATATTCATAACTTACGTCAGCATCGGGAGTTTGTATAGTTTCGGTGCAATTCCTTGACGGACAAATCGGATGGCAAATACAACCGATTTGCAGAGTGAGTTCGACGATAATGTGAAATTCACGGATTATAGATAAAGTTTCTATTAGAATAGGGTATGTGTCCCTTAACTCAGCCTAATATGAAACAATCGATTACACTTTTCATTATAACTCATGAAGTATTTGAGCTGGAAACAATATTTAACTAGCCTTACACTTGCTAACATATGTTCAATAAGCCATCTGGTAGTATGTATCACGAAAAGTTACACAACTCGTTTTATAAAGTAAGAAGCTTTCGAGGGATATGGATTTAATGTCGGTCTATAGGCACCAAATTGGGTCTATTTATGGATGCAAGCCCGTCCAATTCGATAGATTTGTTATTAAATGTTGACTAGGTACGATTTTTTTGCTGATTTTCTGATTTTCGGCGTTGACAGCTGTGTTCGCTCCACTCGAAAAACAATTTCATAAATCAAACTAAACTTAAACTGCTAAAAATCACCTTAGTAATTTTTACATATGATTTAGCGGCCATTCGGGAATCAAAACATTATAATTCACTCTACAAAGATTTTGTTCCTTTAGTTTGTGTTAAAATGAGCCATATGAAAAACATTCAACCGAAACTCAGACATTTGTATCGTAAATGATACCAATAACAATATTTTTACTACCCTTTTCAAACGACAGAGCCATTGTTAGAAACATAGAAAAAAATATTTCCCTAACATTAGGTCCACCGTTTTCTAGATAAATCATTGTTATTTCTCCTATGTGACCTGTTAGTTTATAACATGTGACTATATTCTGTACATCTTGGCTGCATTATTTGGTTTACAGGTTCAATTTCGGCAAATTTTGATCATTCAAAGATCGTGTAGATAATCTGTTCAGCTTAACCAGTAAAGTCATGGTATCTAAAAAGTTAAGAAAATCGAAAATTACGCGGAAGTGAACAACTATAAATTGATTAATAATATCTCAATTGCTTTGAAATAAATCAGTTATGCTGATACCAACATGATTTTGTTGATTATCGCCGAAATAATAACCTATTTGGTACATAGGCCGAATCAAGGAGCTACGCTAACATTACATCCCGTTACCCTATACAAAACAAAAAAAGTACAATCAAACAATTAATCTTAACGAAACCTAACCCGCAATGTTCTCCATATCCTTGTGTATTGAGGAAGAACTTTCTACATATTGTCGATGATTCGTCACATGCCACCGTAGGAATGTGGCACATTCGTAGACTATCGTCAATGAAAACAATACGATTACGTTTTCCGACGGTTCTACGCTGAACTCTTTCCCGAATAAAAGGCTTTTGACCGGCCGCGTCCAAGCTACAGAAGGTTTTATTTATTTCCATCTTGTCATCTTCAGAAACCAAATTGCCGCACTTCTTGACGCATCCGAAATTCTTCAAACTTACAGCATTACCGAGGCGCCGTCTTTCTGCAGGTTCACGATTCCGAGATAGTTTTTTTGTCCGTGAATTTGTTGTTCCGGTGTTCATTGATTCTGCTGTGGCAATAAAACTACTATCTGAATCATGATCCACATGTATAAAACGTAAAACATCATTCGATGCACCATGGACCTTTTCTTGATCCACAGTTGAAGATGGAGTATCTAAATCTGCATCATCTTGAGGATCATTATCCATCGACACGAGTTTTTCCGCTTTTATGGAACAAGAACTTCCATCGTCACCAGAGTGCTTTATAAGCTGATCTGCATTTGAAAACAAGAATTGGCTCACATTATCGAATATCCATAATCCTTTTCTTTCTCGTTCGACAAGAAAAAAGTGAAATTCCACCTAAATTTTTGCATTTTTTTCACGACTTTGGATGGAAACAACTTACCGACTCTTGTCTTCTCAACAAATCCACAATCTTCATCGACGGAAATTTCATCACTATCACCAAAGTAACTCTTGATTACCTCTAGGACATTTTGATTCGTAAAGAAATGTGAAATAAATGGTGATACGGTCAAAATTTGGTCAAGGGAAAACGCGTGTAAATCGGTGAAATCGTTTATTTAAAAAATCAAATTAAATTTCTTTTTCAAGTTCAATTAGTATAAAATTCAGGAAAAATATTCAGTTAGGCTTCCGCTTTTCCAAATCCGAATTGCCGGGCCTTACGCTTGACCCCTGCCATCAGATTTTGTACAGCCACCTTGTCCACCTTCTTCGCCGCAGAAAGCCAGTTTGCCTTGAACTGCTGCTCGTCCTTAGCAGTTTTTTTGGTCTTCTTTAAGTTCCGCTTGACAATAGCCCAGTATTTCTCAATTGGGCGAAGCTCTGGCGTGTTGGGAGGGTTCTTGTCCTTGGGAACCACCTGCACGTTGTTGGCGGCGTACCACTCCATGGTCTTTTTACCGTAATGGCAAGATGCCAAATCCGGCCAAAACAGTACGGAACAACCGTGTTTCTTCAGGAAAGGCAGCAGACGTTTATTCAAACACTCTTTCACGTAAACTTCTTGGTTGACAGTCCCGGAAGCTATGAAAATGCTGCTTTTCAAGCCACAGGTACAGATGGCTTGCCAAACCAGATATTTCTTTGCGAACTTTGACAGTTTCGTGTGCTTGAAAATATCTGCTACCTTTCCCCTTCCTTTTGCCGTATAAAACTCCTGTCCCGGAAGCTGCTTGTAGTCGGCTTTGACGTAGGTTTCGTCGTCCATTACCACGCAGTCAAACTTCGTCAGCATCGTCGTGTACAGCCTCCGGGATCGTGCTTTGGCCGTCGTATTTTGTTTATCATCGCGATTTGGAGTCACTACCTTCTTGTAAGTCGACAGTCCGGCTCGTTTTTTGGCTCGATGCACGGTTGTAGACGATACACCCAGCTTATTTGCGGCATCTCGGAGAGATAGGTTAGGGTTTCGCTTGAAACTACCGGCAACTCTCTTTGTCGTCTCAGCGGCTTCCGGTTTTCGATTTCCCCCCGATCCAGACTTCCTGGCTGTCGACAAACGTTCCCCAAACACTTTAATTACATTTGTAACGGTTGATTTGGCAACTTTTAGCGATTTTGCCAACTTTGCGTGCGAGTAGCTCGGATTTTCGCGATGCGCGAGCAAAATTTTGATACGCTGCTCTTCTTGCTTGGACGGCATTTTGACAACTGAAGAGTGAATTCCAAAATCAAAATAGGAGCAACATTCTACACACACACACACCTTCAAAATGAGGGGTGTTCAGGTTTTTTAAATGCAAAATTGAAAGAAATACGTCAAGTTGATATTGACCAAATTTTGACTGTATCGCCCTTTATCCGCAAAACACAAGCTTAGAACAGTAATTCTTAACTTGTTCGCGTCGGTCAAATATTACATAATACGCTAAACGGGAGGAATTTATAGTTGGAATTTTAGTTTTGGCCACGGTACATGGGAAGGGAAACAACATAAACAACAAACATATTAAACAAACAAACATATCGAACATATCTTATGAATGTACTACATGGTGAGGAGAGAGTCAAAGTGGTCGAAAAATGTCTTAGGTAATATTTGCACGAACTCAACGACAAAGCATGCCGCCTTAGTGCGATAATGTTTAACAAACAGAATGGGACTGGTATGCGGTTACATATATGCTTGATAGACAAAGTAACTGCATATCATGTCCCAATGTGTTTTTTTCCTCAAAATGACTTTTTTTTGTTGTGTTTTGGTTGTTTAGTATACAGTGCATACTAATACATATAAACTATAAAAATATAGAGTAAGAAAGTACGCCAAACAGGCTAAATCAAGAAAAATGCTTTCCCAACTTGAATGATCGTTTTTTCGGTTTGCTGTTTTACAATATGGGACTGATATGCGGTTACAGGCAGGCTGCTTACCCGAAAATTAACTAACTACAGTTGGAGCACATTCTGCTTTCGAAACTTATTTCTACAACGACAATGCACGTCTACGTGAAAGTAAAAACATTCAACTAAACCAAACACTAAAGAAATTCTTACGTTGACTCAGACCACTGAGGCGACAAAGTTACAAAAAACCTGTCCGGAAACGTTCTATTTAATGCCAGTCGTAACTCTAAGTAACGCAATTGCCGATATCGGAACATTAAATTTAAACTTTCCTGCAAGCATAAATGTTTAAAATGTTTAAACATCCAAAATCTGTCTCACATTAAACCTGTTCCACTCCTGCAGCCACCACCGACCACCGACCACCGATGTGAAGCCTGATCGATAACATCCTGCGCTCGTGTAAATAATCTGCCAATCCCGGGTCACCGCTAGTCAGTTAAAGTAAACAAGCAGGCCATGCTCCCGTTGAACCCGAAATAATTAATTATTTGCACACCTTGTGCTTCCCAGGAACACTTGGCATATGACAGCCTCCGGTGGAATGGCACCTTTCCACGACATGAACCTGTGACAACAAAGATTAATTAGAAATCAGTTCCAACGAAGCCCGGTTCAAAATACCGTGTGGTTAAGTAAAGGAGATTCCCGGGAACAATATCATAGTCATTGCCTTGAGCATGAACGGATATTATCAAACTCACCTTCAAACAAGGACCCCATCTTTCCCAAATGACTTTGATTGATTTTCGATTTGGGTGGTGAGCGGGAGGAGAAAGCCCTCCTCACTGGTACCGATTCGATAAGAAAGCGAATGGTGAAGCATAAAAATGTGTCTAATGATAAATCGATATCTCCATCCCCGCTGGCCACGGCATGTGAGTGAATCCTTGTGGAAACGGGAGAATTTTAAGCATGCCAAGGGGAAATGGAGGTGATTCCTTTTTACTGTGCGACTGCTTGAGATAAGCACGGGAACGGCGGAAAGGGAGAAAGGGCTCAATCCGTAAGAAAAACGCTTCTCTCGATTATGTATGTCTTGCTCCTGCCCCGGCTAGAGGACACACGCTTCTTTGTAGGCCTCTAAGTGGCTCATATTCTTTCGATACGGAGCACAGCATCGGAAGAGACATTATGTGACGAGTTTATCACAGTTTTCTTTCAAAGGAGTCAGTCCTTTCCCTACAGAGACAGATGGTCCAGCGATGATATGGTGTGAAAAATGCGTGGTCCGTTGACAAATTGGTCTGCCTAGGGTTTGATAAATTGAACCATTGTTCAATCAACGTTTTTATCCATATTATGCTGAAAAGGTTGAGCAAAAAAAAGCATCATTGTAAGACGACTCGAAATTTTTCTGAGCAGGTCCAATTTCGAAACTCTTTGAAACACATCGAAAACATACGATGTGGGCATAAGGCTGGGTCAAAATTCAAATTCCAGTTCCCTTTTCAATTTTGGAAGCCTTTTGGGTTCTTTAATAACTGTGCAAAATTTCAGCTCGATCGGTGAAACTATATCATGGGCATCTGTATGTGAAGTTGATTGTGTAACTTATTGGTTGCGAGGCAACTTGGTGTAGGTAAAAAAAAAATGAAAATCAATTGTCTTTTCGTCGCTCCGATTTTGTCGATGCTGATATTGTGAAGCCCTGCTTCTGAATATTCTTATACGTTAAGTTTTTAATACTCTTAACCTTCTATAGCAAAATTTTGGCTGCCTGAGATAAGGTATGAAGATCTTCCTGGATAATCCTATATTGTGCCTTTAAAGGGATTTTAAGTACTGATCCTTGACGTGCGGTTGGATAGGAAATCTTCTAGAATAAAGCCTGTCCAAGTTGAATTTCGGACACCAAAATAATAGCAACGTAGTGTCTGTAAAATTCTCGAACTTCCGCCATCAGGTTCCCTACGGCTTCCTCACATACGCCCACAGAGTCGATTCTCCATTTTCTCTCGAAATCATCTGTGCCATTTGCATTCTTCTTAATTTCGAAGAGTTTCCGCTTAACAAGAGCCCAGTATTTTTGTACTGGGCGAAGCTCTGGACAGTTTAATGGGTTGACTGTTTTTGGCACGTATTTGACCTCTTGTACCATATATCATTCCAGGACGGAATTCGCATAGTGACAAGAGGCCAGATCAGGCCAAAACAGAGCTGGAGAGTCGTGGTTTCTAATAAACGGTAGCAACCGCTTTTCCAGACATTCTTTATCGAACACATCCTTATCGATAGTGCCGGTAGAGACGGAACTGTTAGATTTTCGTCCACAACTACATTTGGCCTGCCAAATCAAATACTTCTTCGGGAAGTCGGACACCTTTTTTGTCCGGAAATGCTCGGCAGCGGCGTTCATTTGCATTGCGGTATAAAAAACTCAAACCGGAAGCTGTTTAAAGTCTTTGAGTACGTATATTTAGTCATGCATTATGATACAAGAAAATGTTTGCAAAAAAAAAAAAATTGTGGAAAATAGCAGTGAAATGTTGCTTGCCATCGCGGTTGGGCACATTTTTTACATTGTATGCCCTCAGTCCTGGCCTTCATTTTTGTACGCATGATTTTGACTTCCAAACTTTGCAAGTCGCTTTCCACACAGAAAGATTGGGATTTTTCTCAATAATGGCTACCACCTTCTTGTCCATTTGATGGACATAATTTTCGATTAGTTCCACTTCCAACCTTCCGATTCACAGTCAAGCGCTGGTCAAATGATTTGCAAACACAAAACACAGTAGTTTTCGGTACTATTAGTTTCAAGGCAAGATCGCGTACCTATAAATTCGGATTTTGCTGCCGTTCGTACAAAATGCATTTGCGCACTTCCGCTTGATTCGACGCCAATTTACTGAATGTAGCATGAATGTAAACATGTTGCACCACGAAATTAAGTGGAGAGTTTAAGCTGTCATAAAAGTGAAACGTTTCAGTGATCTTTGAAATAATTCTAAATCTACACTGGAAGAAAATTGTACGAAATTTATCGTCGACAGGCTTTAAGGTTGAACAAGTGCACAATATTTTAGCGTGCATTCATAGAACGTTTTGATTAGGGCCTGTGCATAAACCACGTATACTAACTTTAGAAAATCTCAGAAGACCCCCCTCCCCCCTCGTATACTTTTCACCATAAAATTTTTTGAATGTTTGTATGGAGCGTAGACTTCGGTTAAAAACCCCCCTCTCGCCAGAAAAGTCCACGTGGTTTATAAATAGCCCCTTACATGTTTAAAAGCATCCGAAAAGACCGTAGAGTAGGTGAAGATTCTACGGGGCTGAGCTGCAAGCAACCCGGTGGGTCCACGGGCATTGGCGGAACTGGGCAATTAGTCTGGAGGGGGCCTGGAGGGGGCCTGCCCGAAGATTTTTTTCGTGTATAGGAATATTAAAAAGAGCGATGAAAATAGCGTTTTTGTTTAGGACATGTTATTTTTATTGAAGAATCCGAACAGCTTTTATCGAATAATTAGATCTATTCGGCGCCTCGGTGAGTTGAGATGCCTTAAGAGAATCGAATGTGGTGAATATATACCTCATATTATTCCGTGGGGATCGAATGAAGAATGTCACCTTATTCGATTCTCTTGAGGCGTCTCAACTCAACCGAGGCGAAGAATAGACTTGCACAAGCGTTCACAAAAGCGTTCACGAAAATGAAAACGGACCGAATTAGTGCACGTTTTCATGATTTTTACCCAAAAACATCAACTAGTTCACGGTGTATTTTTGCTTGTTCTCGAATTCATGACTGCAGTTCACGGATCCGGCCATGGATTTTTTTCCGTGTGAATCTATATAGAGTCAAGTTTAAACTGAAATTCTTAAAACTAAAAGGAACAACACTGAGTCAATGTACATTATAATATATTCTTCAAAATTGTGTCGGCTGATACTGATTTCTTCACAACACAAAATTTAAAAGTTATATTAAGCTAAATTTCTAAAGGGATTTCAAGCAATTTGAAGGATAATTCCGAGGATAATTTCATCAAAAACCGACTGAGAACTTTACGGCAGTTCGAAAGAAACATCCATGGGTAATTTAAGGTTAAACTTAAGAATTGTATTGACTTTAATAGTATTCCAGGGCATCGAAATTCCATGGAAATTTTTCTAAATTTGTTGAAGATATGGAAAAAGAATATAAACAACTACAGTATAGGCCAAATTAACAAATGCATCTACCGTTTTGAACTGTATTGAATTTATAAATGTTCATGTAAAGTTTTCAAAATGGCGTCAGACTGGCCATGTTATAAGGTTTGACAAAAATTTAGTTTTTAAATAATTAAAAATTAAAAATTTACAAGAATGAATTGTTTGGAAAAATTATTCATTCTTATGAAATTTTTGTATTTAGTAAAAGAATGTTTTTAAAATTTTCTAAGTTGGTGGATCAGAGATAATTTTGAAAACTGTGTTTCAAAATTTATAAACTCAAGACAGTTTATCAGGTTACTTCTGAGCTACTTTAGGACACAGGAAATGTCAGATATGACAATTTTGTATGAAAAGCTGTAGATGTATTTAATATTTTGGCCATCAATAACTTAAAATATCCAACACTATTAACGCCAAAATAGAAGCTTTTGATTGAAAATCAAATCCTTTAAAGAAACTTTAAGAATACATTTTGACAACTGTTACAAGAAATGTGAAGGGAATTTTGATAAAATTTCCAAGGAAATATTGAAAAGCGTTTTAAAAATATAATCGGAACTCTGTCTGCGGTATCACTTAATTAAAATATTTTAATAAATATTTGTAGAAAAGAATAGATAAATAATAGTCTCAACAAGTTAAAAATATTTTCATCAAAAGTAAGCTTCATGTGCGGCAAGATTTTCCCCTATATTAATGAATAATCTTTTACAAAAAAAGTCTAATAAACTACTAAATTTCAAAATTTTGATAAACTTTCTTATCGCCAAATTCAGGAAATTTAAATACATTAAATATCATGAAAGATGATTTTGTAGCGTTGTGAGTATGTACTGAGTTTTTTTTCTTGTGTGGAGCTGCATGACAGCTTGTTTGTCAAGGCTGGACCCTTTCGCAACATTACTAGGACGAATACCATAGTTACACTAGCATATGTTAACCGCGTGAGCACCATTTGAAGTTTTAGTTATTTTATCTTCGTATTATATAAAAGATGTAGAATTTCCCATGTTATAGTACCCATCCCTGCAATATTGCACCCAACAACTTTGAATCAATTTCTAATTAAAGATGTCTAAGTAGACTGTTATATAATTATTTAGAACACTTCCTGGAAACGTCGTTCAGAATACTGTCTATGGTGACAGTGCTGAAGTTTCCTCCAGCAATAACTCTTAAATTACTATCTGCATTTCATCAATACTGTGTTGTGAATAGTTCAATTATTACAATACCTTTTGGGGATGACACACAGGCCCATAATGCAGTCTATGTAGACAACTAGTAATACTGAAGTCAACCCCAACAAATATTATGATTACAGAAATTTACCTGATGGTATATACATATGTGACCCCTTACTTCTAAAACTACAGTTTTGAAAATATTATCGTTAATGAATAAACTCCTATCTCCATATTTTGCTTATTTACATTCGTTAGTTTCGAAACTTCTAATCAATCTGGGGAATATATACTCTACTTAATTTTTCGTACAAGATAAAATAATATTGCGAATTTAAAATGCGCCTTTAAACCAAACTCTATTGTAAAATTAACTTTATTGTAAAAACTTCTTGAACAATAAAATTAAAATACGTACATAGGAAAGTGTTTCAAATCTTGTGTTTCAACTTAACAGGGTCTAAATTTTACCGTCGCTATTGTTTTAGTTATGAGTCTTGACGTTTTAATATTAATAGAATTGAAGTAACTATAAATTAGAAGAAAAATTAGTAATCTCCATTTAATTCCTACTAGCTTTGCTTATCTTCGACAGATACGCGTATTTTCGATTGCAGTCGAGTTATTAGTACGAGACACTGAAGAAGTCTGCACATTGTAGACGAAATACGCGTATCTGTCGAAGATAGCAAGGGTAGTTGAAATTAAATGGAGATTACTAATTTCTCTTCTAATTTATAGTTACAAGTATTCCACTAAACAGCTCAAACCCTCTAGGATTCAGAATTGAAGTGCTGTTCTACTAAGTGAACAAAAAAAGTAAATGGAATTAATAAATCAACTTTTTACTAAAAACACCGCGATATACCACTTTTGTTCACATGCCTAAATGGGCCCCCTGCGTTCTTATTTCGATTTTGATCTGCAATCAAATTTAATTCCTGGCCTTTGGGAAATTACCTCTGAAAAATTACCTCTTGGAAATTATCTCTGGAAAATATCCTCTGGAAAATGGACTTTGAGAAATAGCATCTGAAAAATACGGAAAAGCAATAATTTCCCAAAAAAAAATATTTCAAAGATTAAATCACAAAAATGGCGTCTTTTGAATAGGCTCTCAGAAATGGTTTCAGAAAAGTAATTACTTCCCTAAAACAAGACAAACACACATCTACTCTGGAAAATTGGTCAATCCAGGGAATGACCGCTGGGAACAGGATTCCTGGAAATGGCGTAGCATCAGAAAAATAGTTACCGGAAAACAATCAATTTCCCGAAAAAAAGAAGGACAGATATCCGCTCTGAAAAATTAGTCATTCCGGAAACTGGCTTCTGGGTAATTGTTCCCGGGAAATGACCTCTGGAGAAAGGCCCCTGGAAAATGATTTCAGTTAAGCATTTTCCGAAAAAAACGAGGACAGAGATCCGTTTTGGAAAATTATTCATTCCGGGAAGTGGCCTCTGGGACATGACCTTTTCCACGAAATAGTGTAAAACTAAATACCGGTAGGCAATAGTTTGGAATTTGGAAAATGTCTATAGATCGGGAATCGATGATCAACTCAATTTTAAAATCCAAGATGGTGGCTTCTGGTTACCATACCCCCCTAATTTAAATCCTGGCTACGGTCATATCGAGTTATGATTTGCGGCAGTTGAGTATATTTATCATCCTAAATCAATAAATTATTGAGCTATAAACTAAATTTAACCATTTATGGGTTGGTTTATATCCGCTTATCATGTCGTTCGTTATTAAACACCACGAAAAAAAATTATCAAAAACTAGCTTTTAACAGAGCATGAGCATGAGCATGATTGACCGCCCGAGGTTGCTACTCCGTTATTGCCAGATCAGCTGTTATTACACAAAGAACCAAAGGATGATGCTTGGGACTAGCATACATCCTCAATGTGTAAAAACTGGTGATCTTAAACTAAGGCAATAACGGCGCCGGCCTCGTCCGAATGCAGGTCAAATAGGGAATGGATAGGAATATGTTGACGTGATACTCGCTTTGTTGGAAGCCGAGAACACCTCTGCACTTCCACGAGAAATCACTGGGATGTTGGATAAAATGGTTGGGTTGGCAGCCGGATCCGTTTTGGTAAACGGTGTGCTGAATTCAACTGACGTCGGCAGCGAATAAGATATTTAACTATGTTCCCGATTTATTCTCTGAACAAAGATTCACATTAAATCTATTAAAATTTTGGCACCGATTTAAACCAACAGTAAGGATGCTATTGGGGCCACTCACAAGTGTGGGTGGTTTATTTCAATAGAATACGAGACAACGTTAAGAACATCGAGTTTGACGACCGATTTAAACCAACTGTAGGGATGCCGTTGGGGCCACTCACAAGTGTGGGTGGTTTATTTCAGCAGAATACAAAGTATTTTAAAACACCGAGTTTGACGACCGATTTAAACCAACAGTAGGGATGCTGTTGGGGCCATACACAAGTGTGGGTGGTTTATTTCAGCAGAATACAAAAGTATTTTAAAACACCGAGTTTGAGGAGCGATTTAAACCAACAATAAGAAAGCTATTGGGGCCACTCACATATGTGGGTAGTTTATTTCAATGGAATACAAAAGTATTTTAAAACACCGAGTTTGAGGACCGATTTAAACCAACAGTAAGAAAGCTATTGGGGCCACTCACAAGTGTGGGTAGTTTATTTCAATGAAATACAAGAATACGTTAAGAACACCGAGTTTGAGGACCGATTTAAACCAACAGTAGGGATGTTATTGGGCCACTCACAAGTGTGGGAGGTTTATTTCAATGGAATACAAGAATACGTTAAGAACATCGAGTTTGAGGACCGATTTAAACCAACAGTGGGATGCCGTTGGTGGGCCACTCACAAGTGTGGGTGGTTTATTTCAGCAGAATACAAAAGTATTTTAAGACACCGAGTTTGAGGACAGATTTAAACCAACAGTACGGATGCTGTTGAGGCCACTCACAAGTGTGGGTGGTTTATTTCAATGGAATATAAGAATACTGTTAAGAACATCGAGTTTGACGACCGATTTAAACCAACAGTAGGGATGCTGTTGGGGCCACTCACAAGTGTGGGTGGTATATTTCAGCAGAATACAATAATAAATTGAAACACAGAGTTTGAGGACCGATTTAAACCAACAGTAGGGATGCTATTGGGGCCACTCACAAGTGTGGGAGGTTTATTTCAATTGAATACAAGAATACGTTAAGAACATCGAGTTTGAGGACCGATTTAAACCAACAGTAGGGATGCCGTTGGAGCCACTCACAAGTGTGGGTGGTTTATTTTAGCAGAATACAAAAGTATTTTAAAACACCGAGTTTGAGGACCGATTCAAACCAACAGTAGGAATGTTGTTGAGGTTGTTTTTTTCGGCAGAATACAATAATTAATTGAAACACAGAGTTTGAGGGCCGATTTAAACCAACAGTAGGGATGCTGTTGGGGCCACTCACAAGTGTGGGTGGTTTATTTCAGCAGAATACAATAATAAATTGAAACACAGAGTTTGAGGGCCGATTTAAACCAACAGTAGGGATGCCGTTGGGGCCACTCACAAGTGTGGGTGGTTTATTTCAATAGACCACAGAAAAACGTCAAAATTCCGAATTTGAGGACCGATCGCTCATCCAGCCTTTACCTCCTCTTACACAATGCAGACCCCCCACTCTGGTATAGAACGTATGCATGTAGTTTACGTAACATAATACAACACATGCAGCAACAAAACACATCTGACATCCAGTGGTCTCGTTACTGAGAAACAAAACCATCACTTAACATGCTTCAACATCCAAAAGGCACATAAAAAGCCGAAAAAAAACAAACGTCAGATCCAATCAATAATGACAAACAGAAACTTGACTACCTTTGCGAATTAACAGACAACTCTACAAGACATGTTTCGAAAATTCCTCTCTATGCCGCTCCAGCCACATCCAAAAAATAGCAACTTGAGCAATGTAAGTGTCCGACCTGACGACCTCCGAAACAAATGAAACATCCAACCACAACACCTCCCAACAAAAACATCCAGACACAATCCTATACTACTTAGAGGCGGAATGGATTTTATTCATGGAATAGTAGATGAAGTTCAGAAGGAGAGACGAGGAGAACTCCTCGACCTCTCATATGTGACACATGTAATGAAATGTTATTAGAGAGAGGGTTATCCTGTTGAACAACGAACACGTATCATCTAGTGCACAAGCATCCGGGATTTCCTGAAAAATAATATTAATACAAACAAAGATGTGATCAGAAAACTATTATATATTTGGAATAAAATGTGAAATAATAGGAAACATATTAAAAAAGCAAAGTATTAGAATTAACAGGACAAGTGCGCCAGTCGATTCCAGTCTTGTTTCGTACGTTTGCACTGTGGCGCATCAAGCGCGCCGTGCAGTGCATCTGAGGTGCTACACAGCGCCCCAGATGCAACACCCTGCCACCATATGGAAAATCAGTTACATAGGTCTGCGTGAGTGACTTTATCCGGTTCCGAACTGCAATGAGAATACATACAGATCGAACAGCAAAAACGAACGAATGCAAAAAACCCAGAGTAGTAGAAGAGAAAGAGACAGACAGAAAAAACACGCAAACGCCGCACGTCTGGATTTCTCCGTGTAAAAAGCGCCTTCGCTCGCATGATCCGTTCATGTTTGCCAATATTTCTTTGTGCTAATGTATGTTTGAATGGAGCAATATTATTTAAAACACTATACTTAGCTGAATGTTTGATCCCGTATCCAATTGGAGAAATGTGAGCAAATCACAGGTTCATAGGTTTTTTCACATTAGGTAGAACCTTATTTCTTTTTAAGTACCAACAGATACATATGGAAAATATTGCTGACCAAATCTTTTCCACTGCGATCAGAACAATGTATCTCTTTGTGTGTCATATTTTTTTTTTCCATAGAGAATCTTCGTTTTAAAACTATCAAGTTCAAAGCTTTCGAATACATTCCATCCAAATTGGCTCCGATACAACCGCAAGCTAGCAACACAAGTAACGTTCATTACACTACCACTACAACGACACCAGCTCTTCTTGCGTAGTTGATTCCGCTGGAACGACAACCATGACGACGGGAGCGGATGAGAAAAATTTTATTCGATTGAGGACACTTTTTTTCATTTTCACTATCTGGGCCCACATTTGAGTGAGATTTTGGATGCTCAACACTGGCACCACACTCCGAGAAACACTTCACGACGAAATTGTAGCGTATTACGGGTGACAATCAACAAAAAATTTCAAAAATTGCAAATATCACACGCGCGAACTGGTATGCAACCATTTGGATCCACAGCGCAGCCAACTCTCTTTCATAGAAACCATTTGTACAAGCGCACTTAAAATCCGCAATAAGTAGTTCACAATTCTTCAATGCGCTTTACTCCAATTTTGATAAAATTTTTACAAATTTACAAATCAGTCGCGAGAAACAACCAAAATTGTCGACGAACTTTTAAGGCATGTACTAACGAGCACGAAATGCACACCGGAGGAGAAAAAACACGTCTTCTTCGCTCAACAGCACAGCCTACTCCTCTCAACAAAAACTAGCTTTTAACAGACGCAACAAACTCTCGAGCAATGTGGATTTAATGTTGATTTATAGGAATTCTCATGTATCTAATTGTCGTCTACTATGGTTTATATCGATATACCAACTTTACATCCTGAAAGGAATAGTAAAGTAAGTGAATAGTGTGGGGAATCGGGCATACGCACTTTAATCCTACAAAAATAGTTACTCGTTCAAACTATTTCTAAAAGGACGGTATCGTGTTCGAAAGAAATTTATTTTTCCATCCCAAACTCATGTTAAATTCCGTTTACTGAAACGGAGAAGTAAAGAATCGAAAAGAAATTTCTGTAGTAGTATCCACCTGAAAAGAAAGGAAAATGAAATTGGAAGTCGTAAGGTTTCCACGCAAACTACAACTCTGGGTTGATTTCAACGCAATGTTGGGTGAAATGACCTCAGCGTGTATTGTTTACACTGCGTGAGCTTCATTGTGTCAATGGAGTCGAAGGAACAGCAAGTGCGCGAGAACATTTGGCTCACGCACCTCGACAACCCACTTCTTTTGCTCCGAGCCCCCGGAAAGATGTTGAAAATTCACCAGTCTACAGTGGTTCGTGTCATAAATTGTTTCGGGGAACTGTCGTTTAGCTGTCGATCGGAAGAAGGTGAGTGGTGGAAAAAGTGTTCCGTACTGTGTGAAGGATCACAAGCGAGCGGTTGCTGCCTTCAAAGGCAAACCCAACTGTTCCGTTCGGAATGTCGCGAAAAAGCTGCACTTGACCAAAAGATTCGTGCAGAAAGCCAAGAATTGAGCCGAGCTCCGCCCATTCAATGTTCAGAAAGCTCCAAAACGCAATGAAAAACAGAATAGTACTGCTAAAACACGTGCGCGTAAGCAGTACACACAAATGTTGACGAAACCTCAAATTTAATTTAAACAAATTCCCGGCAACCAGTATCTGACTGCAAAAGACAAGTTCAATGTTCCAGAGTCTCTCAGGAAACAGCAAGTGTTCCCCAAGAAATTCAAGGTTCGGCAGGGGATTTGTTCGTGTGGGAAACGGAGCAAGCCTTTCGTGAAAACTTCAACTGTAAATGGTTAAGCATACATGAATGAATGCCTGAAAAAACGACTGCTTCCGTTTCTTAAAACACACAACGTTCCTACATTTTTTGGCCAAACCTAGTCTCTTCTCACTACTCCAAGAATGTTCTGGAGTGATACAACCCGAGTAGAGTCTGAGATCAAATAGAAAACTAAAAATGATGTTCTGATGTTGCCGATAACGATTACTCAGCTTGCTGTCATTTTGGTCATTTTGACGGTTAAAAGATCAAAATTGATAGCAAACATTTTTTCCTGTGACATCAAATTTAAAACTGATCCAGCTATCAGTTAAATCTAATTGAAAAGTCAATTTGCTGTACATTTTTTACCGTTGATAGAAAAATTAGTATTCCACTTGATGATCTGTCAAACCAATTAAAACAAAACTACTTATGTAGTTGTAGAAAAGTAAACGCAAGATGAAAACTAAATTTGATATCATATTTGACAATTGTGTGGTGAAATCAAATTGTGATTTTAATTTATGTTGATATTAAAAGAAGTTTTCAAATTGCTATCTTTATGATGTTAGACTTTACTCGGGAAGACAAACGTTGTTCATTTTTGTACCGAAGGTTCTTAATCCCTAGCGCTATAATGAAGCAGGACCTTCGTAAGCATCCTAAAGTTGCCACTACAGAACAGGAAATGTTGAAGTCATGGTTGAAAGCGGAAAAAAATGTCAGTTCAAGCGTTGCACAAAATCTTGTGCGTGGTGTTAAGAAGAACGTTCGGGCTCTTGCATTTGGTAAAAAATCACAGTGAAATAAAAATACCTAAACCAAGATTATAGATTGCATTTTATTGCCTGAATATTTCATGACAATCGATCGAGAGACTTGTTTTGAGGACGAGTTTTAAGTGATGCAATTTAACTGTGGACACCCTTTATTTATTGAGTCCTCCCTTAGCACAGTCGGTTAAGGCGCAGCAACAAAGACACACCATGCTGGAAGTGGCTGGGTTCGTCGAATCCCCGTCTGGTCTACACATTTTTCGTTAAGGAAAATTTCTCGACTCCCTGGGCATAGCGTATGATTGTACTTGCCACACAATATACTAATGCAAAAATGGTACCTGGCATCGAAAGCTCTCAATTAATAACTCTGGAAGTGCATCTAGAACACTAAATTGAGAGCAAGCAATAAGCTAATTGTGAAAGCAATAAGCCTGAAATGCTAAAGAAGAAATAACCCTTTATTTCTCTAAGTAGCTCATGCGCGAAACATCAGCAGAATGTTTATAAAGGCTGTCCATGTTTAATTTCGGACACCAAAATAATAGCAGCAAAAAAATTTAAAACATAATTCAACATAGTCGATTGTTTATTTCACAATGATATTGATATATCTACATTAGAAACAGTTGATTAAGATGTTAATCCTTCTTTCTGTGAAATCTCTGAATTTCTGTGGTATCACCTACATTATTCCGTACGACACCTCAACGCCATTCTCGATCTTAACTTGTATCGTTGGTAATCTTTACTTTCTTCTTAGTTTCGAAGATTTCGCTCAACTAGAGCCAGTACTTCTCTGTGGGTGAAGTTCGGACAGTTTGTGTTGGCTGTTTCAGCACATATATGACCTCTTGAACCTTATACCATTTCAAGACGGATTTCACATAGTGACAAGAGGCCAAACCAGATCAAAACAGAGCTGGAGAGTCGTAATTTTTGATAAACGGGAGCAACCGTCATTCATTCGCCTTGTAACCGCCATCATTCGGTAAGGCGCTACGTTAAGTGGTATGAACATTATAAGCTAGCCACCATCATCATCGCTAATGTATGTAGGAAATGCATTAGCTAGCAACATTAGCATGGCCACCGGGAAGACCATAGAGTAGGTGAAGACTCTACGGGGCTGAGCTGCAAGCAACCCGGGTCCACGGGTCGCGGATGGTGGGGTTCCATCAGATATGATGATCAACTACTGAATACACGAATAAGTAGCCCCGGACGAGCGGCGGGGACTGTTTAGGATGTGGCGGAACTGAGCAGTTGTTGGACTCTGTTTCTTGCATAAACCCACAAATATCCGAAAGCAGACCTGACAAAAGCGAGCCACCCCGCTTTTTAAAAATAAGGGTAAAAGTCCAAGCCATCATCCATTTGAGCGTCTGTTAGCTATGTTAGGGGCAGCGCAAAACAGCGCCTGTTCTGTATGTTAGGAGCGGCTGAGTCACCGTCTTGTTAGTGCGCCCAGGACTCTAAATACAAAAGCCGAAAGTCCTGGTGCTGCTTCCGACTGTTAAACAGCAGCATCACGATGGTCTTCCTGCGAGATAGTGGGGTTGGTAGTGGGCCTTGCGAGTCGACACCATTAAAAAGGAATTGCAACGAATAATACACAAGGAAGAAATTCGATCCGGAACAATCGGCATGGACCTTGGCTACGAAAACGGACTAACGATTGGAAACTCGGGACGTGGAACTACCGATCTCTGAATTTCTTTGGAAGTACTCGCGTGCTTTCTGACGAATTGAAGAACCGCAAGTTCAACATCGTAGCGCTGCAAGAGGTGTGCTAGAAAGGATCCACGGTACGTACGTTTCGGGATGGTCATACCATCTACCAGAGCTGCGGCAATACACACGAGTTGGGAACAGCTTTCATCGTGATGGGTGAGATGCAGAAGCTAGTGATCGGATGGTGGCCAATCAACCCCCGAATGTGCAGGTTGAGGATCAAGGGCTGGTTCTTCAACATCAGCATCATTAATGTGCATAGCCCTCACCTCGGAAGTACCGATGACGACAAAGATGAATTCTACGCGCAGCTGGAGTGTGAATACGACCGCTGCCCAAACCATGATATCAAAATCATCATCGGGGATTTCAACGCTCACGTTGGCCAGGAGGAGGAGTTTATACCGGTGATTGGAAAGTCCAGCGCACACCAGCTGACCAACGAAAACGGCCTTCGACTTATCAACTTCGCCGCCTCCAAAAACATGGCCGTACGTAGACCTTCTTCCAACACAGCCTCCCACATCGGTACACCTGGAGGTCACTGAATCAAACGGAATCATAAATCGACCGCGTTTTGATAGATGTCCAGCAGACATCATCGACGTCAGAACCTACCGAAGTGCTAACATCCACTCGGACCACTGCCTTGTGATGGTTAAGATGCGCCCAAAACTAGTGAACAAGTATCGGTACCGGCGCCCACCACAGTACAATCTCGCGCAACTGAAGCAACCACCGCAAGCTACGCGCAATCGAAACTGCGCTGCCGGAAGAGGGCCAGCTTGACGAAACCCTTCTCGAGTACTGTTGGAACACCGTGAAAACAACTATCAGCAGCGTAGCGGAGAACGTCTTAGGGTATGTGGAACAAAGCCGTCAGAACCAGTAGTTTGACGAGGAATGTCAGCAGGTGTTGAATGAGAAGAACGCAGCTTCGGCACTTATGCTGCGTAAAGCTACCCTTCATAGTGTGGAACGATACAGACCGGAGCGGCGACAGCAAACCCAACTCTTTCGGAAGAAAAGGCGCCGCCAGGAGAAGGAGGAGTGTGAGGAACTAGAACAGCTGCACCACTCACATGAAACGCGAAAGTTCTATCAGAAACTCAGCGCAACCCGCAGAGGCTTCATGCCGCGAGCCGAAATGTGTCGGGATAAGGATGGGAGAATCTTGACGGACGATCGTGAGGTGACCGAAAGGTGGAAGCAGCACTTCGATGAACATCTGAATGGAGTACAGGAAGAGGACCAAGACAGTGATAGAAGAGACGTAGTCGATGCAGTAAGTGACGGAGATGTGCCACCTGAGACGATATGTGAAGTTGAGAATGCCATCAAGCAGCTGAAGAACAACACATCGGTTGGAAGGGATGGAATCGGAGCAGAACTTATCAAGATGGGTTCCAGTGACCCATTTCAGAATTGCTGGTTACTGACGTCTATTTCGAGGTCACTTTCGCTCACAGCAAGCTCCGCATAAACACAGTACATACATCAAATGGATATTAGTATTTTGCATACACTTCCATCGTCAAAGCATATTGTTTTGACCATGGCACGTATTTAGCAGCTTCATTCAAATTTAGTTATTGATGAGTTGGCTGCGATGTTGATCCAAGTGGTTGCAAACCAGTTCGCGCGTTTGGTATTGGCAATTTTTTGTTAATATTCACCAGTAATACCCTACAATTTCGTCGTTAAGTGTTCCTCAGAGTGTGGTGCCAGTGTTGAGCATCGAAAATCTCACTCAAATGTGGGCACAGGTAGTGAAAATGAAAAAAAAGTGTCCTCCATCGAATAAAATTTTCTTCATCCGTTCCCGTCGTCATGGTTGTCATGTCAGCAGAATCAACAACGCAAGAAGGGCTAGTGTCGTTGTAGTGGTAGTGTATTGAACGTTACTCGTGTTGCTAAAGGGTGATACGGTCAAAATTTGGTCAAGGGAAAACGCGTGTAAATCGGTGAAATCGTTTATTTAAAAAATCAAATTAAATTTCTTTTTCAAGTTCAATTAGTATAAAATTCAGGAAAAATATTCAGTTAGGCTTCCGCTTTTCCAAATCCGAATTACCGGGCCTTACGCTTGACCCCTGCCATCAGATTTTGTACAGCCACCTTGTCCACCTTCTTCGCCGCAGAAAGCCAGTTTGCCTTGAACTGCTGCTCGTCCTTAGCAGTTTTTTTGGTCTTCTTTAGGTTCCGCTTGACAATAGCCCAGTATTTCTCAATTGGGCGGAGCTCTGGCGTGTTGGGAGGGTTCTTGTCCTTGGGAACCACCTGCACGTTGTTGGCGGCGTACCACTCCATGGCCTTTTTACCGTAATGGCAAGATGCCAAATCCGGCCAAAACAGTACGGAACAACCGTGTTTCTTCGGGAAAGGCAGCAGACGTTTATTCAAACACTCTTTCACGTAAATTTCTTGGTTGATAGTCCCGGAAGCTATGAAAATGCTGCTTTTCAAGCCACAGGTACAGATGGCTTGCCAAACCAGATATTTCTTTGCGAACTTTGACAGTTTCGTGTGCTTGAAAATATCTGCTACCTTTCCCCTTCCTTTTGCCGTATAAAACTCCTGTCCCGGAAGCTGCTTGTAGTCGGCTTTGACGTAGGTTTCGTCGTCCATTACCACGCAGTCAAACTTCGTCAGCATCGTCGTGTACAGCCTCCGGGATCGCGCTTTGGCCGTCGTATTTTGTTTATCATCGCGATTTGGAGTCACTACCTTCTTGTAAGTCGATAGTCCGGCTCGTTTTTTGGCTCGATGCACGGTTGTAGACGATACACCCAGCTTATTTGCGGCATCTCGGAGAGATAGATTAGGGTTTCGCTTGAAACTACCGGCAACTCTCTTTGTCGTCTCAGCGGCTTCCGGTTTTCGATTTCCCCCCGATCCAGACTTCCTGGCTGTCGACAAACGTTCCCCAAACACTTTAATTACATTTGTAGCGGTTGATTTGGCAACTTTTAGCGATTTTGCCAACTTTGCGTGCGAGTAGCTCGGATTTTCGCGATTTCGCAACATTCTACACACACACACCTTCAAAATGAGGGGTGTTCAGGTTTTTTAAATGCAAAATTGAAAGAAATACGTCAAGTTGATATTGACCAAATTTTGACCGTATCGCCCTTTAGGCATAATTAATAAATATATCCGTTTACGTGTCCTCTGCATGGTAATATTTTTCATTTTCAGCTGCGCATTTCTGAATTTTTGTGGGCTTTGACTCACCTTGCCAGCGTTGGAGGTGTGTGTTTGTTATTTCTGATTGTTTGCCGAGTTCACGTTTGCTAATGACTACTGTCATTTTTATCATTTTCATTGTTTGCCCTTGTTGGTAGTGCATATGTTTGTTGGGGTTTGATTAATTTCTATTTTAAGAATAAGATCTTTTATTATCATATTTATTTATTTATATTTTTATATTTTTTATCGTCCAATTGTCATGTTAACTCTAATACTTTTCTTGTTTAATATGTTCCCTATTAGTTCCCATTTTATTCCAAATATCTAATTGTGTTCTGATAACACGACACTTTGTTTCTATTAATATTATTTTTCAGGAATTCCCGGATGCTTGTGCACTACGTATCATCTGTGTTCCCTCTCCCTAATAACATTTCATTACATGTGTCACATATGAGAGGTCGAGGAATTCAGCACACCGTTTACCAAAGCGGATCCGGCTACAAACCCAACCATTTTATCCAACATCCCAGTGATTTCTCGTTGAAGTACAGAGGTGTTCTCGGCTTCCAACAAAGCGAGTATCACGTCAACATGTTCCTACCCATTCCCTACTTGAACTGCATTCGGGCGAGACCGGCGCTGGTATTGCCTTAGTTTAAGATCACCAATTTTTACACATTGAGGATGTATGTTAGTCCCATGCATCATCTCTTGGTTCTTTGTGTAATAACAGCAGATCTGGCAATAACGGAGTAGCAACCTCGGGTGGTCAATCATGCTCATGCTCGTTCAAATTTAGTTATTATCAGATAGATTTACAATATCACTATCACAATAGCACTAACAAACAAAACAAAGCGGATATAACTCTGTCGCCGGGTGCAAAAAAGGCACATTAAAAAACGGGGAAAAACTACCGATCATTGCAAATTTTGGGAGGGCAATGATTCCATTTACTACGTCCTACACAAAACACGTGGTGGTTTTTTTTATTTTGCTGTTTATTTAAGTTGAATTCCGAATTAATTTTGATATTTTCTTTCGCGAAAACGACACAGCAAAAACAAAACCCGTCAGTTTCAAAGCACGGCTTGCTGCGATCGTAATGAAATGTCAAATACTTCATACACGCTAAGACAAGAAAACGGAAAATTCGGTAAAAAATACCGAAAACTGCACAAAAGTGCACATACTGAAATTACCGGTAAACATGGATTACCGAAATTTCGGTATTGTTGGAAAGAAGGGAAAAACGTCAATAATTATTTATTTTTTGTACGGTACTTTTTACCAAAATTTCTTGCAACCCAATGAGAGCATTTTTAACCAAATTTAGGTTATATATAACGATAAAATCTGTAAATCAACTTTACTGAAAAAATAAGTAAAATCAAACGTTTTGTTTCGGTAAATTATACCGATACTCTAGGTTTTGTTTTCAAAACCGAATTATCGGTCAAACTAAAACCTTACTTTCGGTAATTTTATCTTAGCGTGTAAATATTTGTAGTTTGAAATCTTTTCATAAAAAACAACAAAAATATCAAAATATAAATCCATTAAATACATGGCTCACGATCAAATTTGAGCTGTTTGCCAATCAAGTTCTCAATAACAATTGTTTTGCATGCTCGTGATCATGATACAAAAAAAAAATACCGAAAAACAAAGTAAGAGTATTTTCTTCTGTTTTTTTCCTTTTGGGCATATTTCTTGAATGGTTGAACTGACAAAACAACGAGCTATTGACTAAACTGGGTCTATTTTTCAAGCTAGACAAAATTGAACGTCTATCGCTACTGCAAACCGCTTGAACCCATAGAAGTGGGATTCCAAAGCTAACCACCAGAAAACCAAGTTACCAATCTGATCTGCTGCTTGATTGCCTCCCGTAAGTAACGGCAATTTACTGCAGCAGTCCGCTGATGGAAAAGAAATCGTTTTTTTCCCTTCTCAAATCACGTCCACAGCAGTTCCCGAGCATGCACGACAAACGGACCAGCAGCCACTTTGTAACAAGCCCTCCCTACCGAACCTCCCCCACCTCCCCTCACAATGACCAACAACCGGAAACCGGAAAAAGACAAATCCTCACCAAAGCTCTGCATCTCTCCCAGGCAGGAGCTCTTTGCCTTCCTTTGTTGTGTGGAGATATCTTGACGATTCCCGCCATCAGCTCCGTCGATGCCACCATACAATCAAGCGGTGGACGGGCGGCGAAAAAAAGCCACTTAGGAAGAATCGCATCTTGGAAGGAATGGTCAATTCCGTCGTCCGTCGTCGTCGTCGTCGTCAACACTCTCTGCCGCTGACGTAAGACGGAAATTTATAACTGAAAAGTACTTCAAGCATTGGAGTGGGGCGGGGGATATCCTTCCGTTTTCCTCTTTATAGTTTAAGAATTCACACTACCAAGCGGCCGGTTGGCTGGCGAGGACAATTGCAAATAAATGAAGTGCACGCTTCAAAGTGGCGGAACTGCTGCTGCTGTTCCTTCTGCAGATGCTGGTTGCGGGGATTCCGATTTGAGGATATTCCGAGCAGGTCTCGAGGAGGTGGGCAAAAAGATCACAGACGAAGGATGATTTCGAGTGTTAAACACTTCATGCCGGTTGACGACGAAGACGGAAGGGACATAACACGGTTGAGTGAGTGCTTTCAATTGTCCAGGATCCGAAGGAAATGAGAAGAAAGCCGTCTGTTGCCGACATAAAATAAATATTCTCATTGTAGTGATTAAATTTGCATCGTGGTTGTAGGCGGAAAAGAAGAGGAAGAAGAAAATAACGCTCAAGAATGTTAATTCCGCGAGCATTTCTTTTCAGTCCTCCCTAAGAACCCATAAACCCATTGACATTATGACAGTAACGATCAACATACGTTCTTACCGTGGAGCAAAATACAGAGAAAAAAACTCTTCTTCAGAAGCTGCGTAACCGAGGGTTTAAAAGAAAAATAATCCGCTTAAAGAGAGTGAAGAATGACATTTTTTTTATTGTTCAGCTCCACCAATACGCACAAATATCCCGTTGACGAGATACGAGAAGCTGCTAAAAGTGCCTAACTTTTACCCCTACCTTCAGCATACATCACCGTGAAGGATTTGCTGACGCAATAATCATCGTTTTCTCATATTTCGGGGCGGAATTCCCCGTAAATTTTGAAGCAAAGGGATGAACGCACATTCATCAGATTTTGTCATATTTGTGATTGTCATAATTATTCATTCGGCATGCTTCATAACACTCAGATGGGGGAGATACTTTCAATACAGAGAGGGGCTTCCAGTTCCGATGAAATTCTTCGTGCAAGTTAGGATAATACATCGGTGCTCATGCAGAACTAGGTCTGTATTCATACTTAATATTTTAGTGATTATCTTGAGAAATGAGAGCAAAGGTTGTATTTTGCGTTTCTAACTAGACTTGTCAAAAGTGCGAAATTGCTTATAGAAATGCGCTCGCATTGATTTGGTGTATGGTATTTTGTTATTTATTAATGCGTACATTAAAAAAAGCGCCTAAAGGGTGTACGGAATCAAATTGCGACCCCCTCAAATATTCAGCAAAATTCGCTCGTTCAACCAAGCATCTTCAAACATTCAGGGAGTAAAATAAAACATGTTATGAATGAATCCTAGAGGGTTTGAGCTGTTTAGTGGAAGTCGAGTTGTTAGTACGAAACACTGAAGAAGTCTGCACATTGTAGACGAAATACGCGTATCTGTCAAGATAAGCAAAGGTAGTTGGAATTAAATGGAAAACACTAATTTTTCTTCTAATTTCATGTTATGAATATTTTCCCATGTTTGTTTTATTCAATTTCAATTCCATATCCAAATGTACGAACCTTCTTCTTTACACTACTAATAAGGTCGTGTACAACATTTGGACCAACATTTGTTTGCGTGGCAATCCATTTTTTCTTCAAATCTTCCTCCGATTTTACTTCCTTAGGATTCTTCCGAAGTGCAAATCCTACTTCATGATGGCCCAGTACTTTTCAATTGGCCGCAGGACCGATCGTGGGTTGAGACGCTTCAGAAGAGTTGAAGCCTGACGACTCAAAACTCTTTCGAGTAGTAAACATATCCAGCTAGAAATCGTACGACCATCGTGACCTCATAAGAGGAAGTAGACACTTTTAGAGTCATTCCTTTAGGCACTAATGGGGTGCTCCGCTTTCCACACGAGCAAATTGCTTGCCAAATTATATATGTTTTGGCAAACTTTGACATCTTCTGCTTTCTAACGTCCTCAGGAACATCAAATTTATGATGAAAGTGAAAAACTGGAGCCCCGGAAGCTGCCGGAAGTCTGCTTTTAAATACGTCTCATCATCCATAACGAGGCCATGTGGTTTCTTCAACATCTGGGTGTAGAGCTTCCATGTACGTGTTCTGCCGTTCATCGCGATTAGGCGCCTTTAGGACTTTGTACGTGTGTAGTCCTTCACGTTTGTTCGCATCTTGCACGAAAGTTTTGGTTAGATTCAGTTTCTTCGCCACATCTCGAACAGAACTGTTGGGATTCCTCTTGAAAGCTTGCACTACCCGCATGTGATCCTTAACACTATACGGAGATCCATTTCTGCCATTTTTTTCTTTTCGATCGATGGTCAAACGTTCGTGGTACCGATTTAAAACACGAGACACCGTAGAATGCACCATTCCCAGCGTCCTGCTGATAGCACAATGAGAAAGATCCTGATTTTCGAGGTACGTGCGCAGCATAAACAAACATTGAACTAATTCCACCCAAAATTTCAATAGAAAATACCCAACGGGTAAAAAGTTACAGCCATTTAAAAGTTGTGCAATTTGATTCCGTACAACCTTCATATGTTCCGATTTTCCATGTGATTACCCTGCCATCTAGTGATTGGTTTACCGGTCAGTAGTCATGTATACCAGTTTCCTGTATACTGTGAAAATTGACAGCTCCATAAGTTTGTTTACGGCAGCTATGGCAAGGACAGTGAAACAAGCTCGTACTGTCTGCTCCATCCGGGCCTAAAAGAGTAGGCTGGATATGATCGCGGATACAACTACATGATTTTTGCACTTCTGAAGAAGGGGAGTTCATCAAGCGGAAGCCTGGGATTACATTGCGCATTTCGATACGAGTGATATTTTTTCGTTTCGACCACATTTGCCTTTACCGATTTCGATTCGAGCTCGAAACGAGTGAAACGCGTAGAGTAGTACTAGATCTTCGCGTAATAATTGGCATTGCATAACATTAAGTTCTAGTGTTTTTTAGAGCGAATCAGTGCAATAATAGTTTCAACAAGATCGTGAAATATAAAAACAAACACGAATTTGACTGCTCAAATAATCGGTAAATACTATGCTTGTACCAATATATAAGTACAAATCTCGAGTACTTTTTCGAACAGACGTATCTGATTTTGCAAACAAAGAGGGGAAGTAAGATCCATACGTAAATATCTCAATACTTTCAGTCATAGAAGTTCAATGAACTTCAGGGATGTTCTTAGAATTTCATAGAAATTCAACGAACTTCATTGAAGTTCTACGAACTTCAGCCAAGTTTAACGAACTTCATGGATATTTAATTAACTTCAGATAAATTTTACGAACTTCAGGGATAAACTGCGAACTTTAGATAGGTTCAACAAATTTCTTAAAAATTCAATGTACTTCAGGGATGTTCTGAGAACTTCAGGGAAGTTCAATGAAGGTAATAGAAATTCAATGAATCTCAAGAAAATTCGACAAATTTAAAAGAAATAAGGACCTTCAACGAACTTCAGGAAAGTTCAACGAACATAGAGATAGTTCTACGAACTTCAGAGATGTTCTACGAACTTCGGGAATGTTCTACAAGCTTCATGGAAGTTCCAAAAACTTCATGGAAATTCAATGAACCTACTGGAAGTTCAACGAACTTTGAGGATGTTCTACGAACTTCAGGGAAGTTCAACGCTATTCAAAGAAAATCAATGAACTTAAGGAAACTTCCATAACTTTCTGGAAATTTAGGAAACTTCAACGAATTTCAGGAATATTCTACAAACTTCATGAAGTTCAACAAATTTCGTGGAAATTCAACCAACTAAATTCAATGAACTTCAGTGAAGTTCTACGAATTTCATGGAAATTAAATGAACTCAGTTCATTTCTCAGTTTCTCAGAACTTCAGGGATGTTCTATAAACTCTAGGAATGTTCAACGAACTTTATGGAAATTCAACAAACTGAATGGAAATTCAATGAACTTCAGGGTAATTCAAAGAAGTTCATAGAAGTGCAATGAATTCAGGAAAGTTGAACAAATTTCATGGAAATTTAAGGAATTTCAACTTACTTCAGGGAAGCTCAACGAACTTTAAGGAAGTTTTACAAACTTCAGGGATATTCTACGAACTTCAGGAAAGTTCAACGCAGTTCATAGAAATTCAATGAACTTAAGACAACTTCCACATATTTCATGGAAATTTAAGAAACTTCAACGAACTGCAGGGATGCTCTACGAACCTCATGGAAGTTCAACAAACTTCATGGAAATTCAATAAACTTCATGAAAATTTAATGAACTTGACTGAAGGTCTACGAGCTCCAGGGATGTTCTATGAACTCCAAGAATGTTCATAAAACTTCAGGAAAGTTCAACAAACTTCATGGAACTTCAAAAAACTTTAGGGAAGCTTAACGAACTACATAGAAATGCAATGAAATTCAATGAACTACAGGGATGTTCAATGAACTTTAACGAAGTTCCACGAACTTCAGGAATGTTCTACGAATTTCAGAGAAGTTCAATGAACTTCATGGAAATTCAATGAAGTTCATGGAAATTCCATGTTATTCAGGGATGTTCAACGAACTTCAGGGAAGTAAACAAACTTCAAGGAAGCTCAACGACCTTCAAGGAAGTTTAGCGAACTTCAAGGAAGTTCAACGAACTTAGGGACAGTTCCAAAAACTGTCAGGGAAATTCAACGAACTTCCTTTGAGTTCGTTGAAATTTCCTTTACTTCATTAAAGTTCCATAAAATTCATTGAATTTTCATGAATTTCAATGAATTTCTATAAAGTTTATTGATTTTCCTGATTTTCCTTAATGTTTGCTGAACTTCCCTGAAGTTCTTTGAACTTTCCAGAAGTTTGCAGAAGTCCTTGAAGTTTATAGAACTTCTATGAAGGTCCTTCCTTAGCTCAGTCAGTAAAGGCGCACCATGGTGGAGGTGGCTGGGTTCGAAGGAAAATTTCTCGAACTCCTTGGGCATAGGGTATGATTCTGCCACACCATCACTCTAATGCAAAAATGGTACCTAGCATCGAAGGCTCTAAATTAATAACTGTGGAAGTGCATTTAGAACACTAAGTTGAGAGCAAGCAATAAGCAAATTGTGGAAGCAATAAGCTTGAAATGCTAAATAAGAAGACGATGAAGTTCCTATTGCTGAAGTTTCTTGAATTCCCTTGAAGTTCGTTGAATTTCTCTGAAATTCGTAGATCTTTCCTTAATTCCATTGAATTTTTTCAAAGTTCGTTGTATGTACTTCCCTGGGTGTCTTAGAACTTCACTGAGCCTAGCACTGAAATATCAACGTATTGTCTAATGATTCACCCACAGCGGAATGAACTAAGCCATACTTCTTTTTGCTTCTATCAGTCGATTGAGTTCAGATAGAGTGTGGCTCATTAAATTTATTTTTTTCTGAAATGTTTGAACAATTTTTCGCAATAAAGACTGTATTCGATGAAATTTGGACACACAAAATAGGTCACCAAAAATTTTCCTTGAGCCCGATTCTTTTCAAACTTTCTGGAAATAAAGTACTACTAAATATTAAGTTTTGACATTATTGGTTTATTGAACCTCTTCTCCCAATCCAAATGCCCGCACCTTTGCCTTGACCCCTTTCATCAAATTTTGGGCAATGATAGGACCGACTTGCTTACTTACTTTTAACCACACTTTCTTCAGTTCAAGTTCATTTTCTATCAGTTTTGGAGTTTTAACGAGCTTTGCCTTCATGATTGCCCAAAATTTTTCAATTGGGCGAAGTTCCGGAGTGTTTGGAGGGTTGACGTCTTTTGGTACAAAAACTACATTATTATCTTTGTACAAGTCTAAGACGGGCCGGGCATAGTGGCAAGATGCCAAATCCGGCCAAAACAGTGTCGGGCCATCGTGAGATCTCAGGAAGGGCAGAAGTCGTTTTTGAAGGCATTTGTACTTGTAGATTTGTCCGTTGACGGTCCCAGAGGTGATGAAGGGCAGACTCATTTTGCCACATCCGCAGATCGCTTGCGCAGACGATGAGTTTTGTTCGGCGAATTCACAGTTTCCTTCCGGCATTTGTTTGGTGTCGGCTTCAATGTAGGTCTCATCGTCCATCAAAATGCAGAACGGTTTTGTGAGCCACTCCCTGTACAGTTTTCTTGTACGAGTTTTGGCCACCGAGTTCTGTTTATCGCTCCGGTTCGGTGCCTTCTGGACCTTGTACACATGTAATCCAGAACGTTTCATTGTTTTCTGCACAAAACAAACTGAAACTTTCGCCTTTTTCGCAACATCCCTGATCGAAATGTTGGGATAACGCTTAAATTGGTTCAATACCATCCTGGCCTTCTCTGGATTTGATGTGCCACGTTTTTTGCCACTACCGTTTTCCGCTTAGTTGTCTTACGGTCCTTGAACGTGTCGATCACATGAGATACGGTTGAATGTGCGATTCCGAGCTGTTTCCCGATCCATCGATGAGGAGCGTTTGGGTTTTCGAAGTGAGTGCCCAAAATTTATTGGCGCACTATTTCTTCATTCGAAGCCATCACTGAAATCACTCGTCCGATTTTTATGAAATTCATTACACAATTGACACAACACAATGAAATACATTCAGTTAAAATTTCAAGAATTTTCACCCACACGGTAAAAAGTTACGAACAATTGCGTGTGTCCAAATTTCATCGAATACTTTCTTTAGATCATTTTTAGATGTGGCGGCTTCGTAGATGCAAGCAATGGAAAGGAAGTATTTTTAACAAAATTTAAAAATGGCGTGGTCTGATTTGCTATTGGGTGGTCAAATCGGTTCAAAACCTAGGTTTTTTACATAGGGGTGATGGATGTAGAAATCATCTAAATCAAAAACACGTTTTATTTTTTTCTCAGCCACCTCGACTGGAATTAACAATATACCAATTTGCCGTAGCTTCGTGGAATCAAAATCCAACTACCTACCCAAAAATGGGCATCTTTGCTGTTGGTTTAAAACAGTTCAAATAGACTATCACGAGTTGAAAATTTGAAACAATGTGTGTTTTCTAAATGATCTTAACCATTGTCACAACAATGTGACAATGAATAAAAAAAGATGACGCGTAATCAAATTGGTGTCAAAAAGGCAAAAGATGACGTATGGAAAGCGCTCATGTACCACTGATGGCTAGTGATAGTTATTCTAGCGATATGTTGTGTGCACTCTATTTTGATGCGCACATGGGAGAGGAAATCTCTCCTTTTTTGGGTTTGTTTTGATCCACAACGTCTGAAATCACGCAAGTTTTTCTCGTCGTCTCTAACGTAGAGACCTTGGAGAGAAATACCGTGAAGCGTTGCGATACTGATCCTCACCAGTATGATTAATGGTTACCATCAATTATGGTTTTTACATACTTGACGTCCATGGTTCGAGTACCACTGGACACATGCCCTTTTGCTCAATTTTTCAATCATTCTTTCCATTTCCAACCTGCCGTACACTGACGGAACTTTCAACACTTTCTCTTCATATCTTTCAGTCTAGCAAAAACATTAATGTGCACTCTTGGTACCTCACGGTGATGAGCGAACATCTCCTTCTTCACCATAATCGTTACTCCACGCACGGAGAATACATAACAAAACAATTAAAGTATGTAAATGGGGAGTAATTAATAATAACTAGGAGGGCATGGGCTAAGAAGTGTGGTTTTCGGTGAAAATACAGTCTTCAATGAGTTTTTTAGTTTCAACTTCTTTCTTTGATTTTTCTGTGGCATTCTATGGTAAAGAAAGTTTTTCGTTTCACTAAATCACACACACTTATGGGTGATGGCAGAACTCTAGCCCTTAAATATAAAAACATACAGGAATTTTTTTAATTATCTTGAAACTGTCCGATAGTTCCGATAGAGTTGGGCAAGTTTTGACTACATTGAATAAAAGTAGTTTAAAATTGAGCGTAGGGCTTTTGTTATGCAGTATTTTGAAGCAAACGCACACACTTTCCCACATCTCCATGCGGGGTAGGTCAAGGCAGGAACGAATCCGCCACCTTGACTAGCAAAAATGTATGCTTTTGAGCGTGCTCAAATACCGCCAATGGCACAGAACCATCTTAATTTTAAACTACTTCTATTCAATTTCATAATCTGCTGAGCTCTATCGGACCTATCGGTACTTTCTCTTCACATCTTCTAGCAGAAAAGGCTGTTCACTACTGGGATCCAATGATGTTGGGAAGCTTTTGCCAATTTCAAAACATTATAATTTAAATATGGCACACTGTACGCAATAAAAACATAATGAGTAATAAAACCATAGTAAAGTAGTATGACATGTTCCTGGTCATCCAAACTATCTTTAAGATCAGTAAATTTGACCTACATTTATAACAGAAGCTTTTAGGGCTATGCAAAGCTACGATGAGTATTGGATTATACTCTCTATAATTTGTTTATAAATATTTCAATTTTTGATTTTTTTTTATATATCTGTAAGACATGTCTATTATACTTATGTTTAACTTTACCATCTCTAAAATGGTAAAATGTTAAAAATATTTATACATACATGTTCACTAGTTGGGGTTTGTGTTCAACACATCAGAGCTTGCTAACAAGGTAGTTGAAAAATTCCATCTAATTGGAATTAATTGTTGATCATTATTCAAGTAGAAATAATTGTTCCGTCCCCTCATGCTCTACGAGCACTGACACGGCAAACGAAATTTCAATTGAACTGAATTGTCAATACGAACGAATCTCACTTGACCCAGTTATTCGGTGGCAACCGAATCCAAACCCCAATTCCAGACCCATCTGTTGACACTACCCATATTGCAGGGCCATAAAACTGCCAAATCGAACGCGGGGTGAGTAGCCACAAAGCCACATCAGCCGAAGTCAGCTCGGAGTGCTCGCAGTCCCATCATGAATAAATGAGTACTTGAGCGAGAGACAGGTCAATATTTATATGTAGGATTTATTCTTCCGCCTGTCCTATGTAGCCCACGTCCCACTTCCAGTTGAGACAGTGCGCTGTGAACCTCGACGAAACGATGACTGAACGAGTTAGGGAAAAACAAGGAAATCGCATAATTTATGTCCACTATCAAGCCGACGTTGCCATCGTCCGTCATCAGGCTCCTAATGGCCTTCTTTTTTTTCCCTGCCAGCCAGTCTGCTTCGGAATGTTGAAATAAGGCTCCCTCAGGATAAAGAAGAGAAAAAAAAGTGTTATCGGAAGGAAAGTAGTGCAGCTCTAAGACGACAACCGAGCGACATGATTTGTACTATTACACCACCCACTCACGTCCCTACGCATTATCTGGGATTGTCACGTACGCAATGTGAACACGCACCACATGCAGAGAGAATATGTCAAAATTCAATAAAAAGATTAAGATTAATCATGACGATAATGTAGCTGCGACATAAATAATAACGCTCTTCACCACCGTCGGCCTACGGCGCATTCCTCGGTTTAGGTCGCCCACAAAGGACCCACCGAGCGGGTTCATATTTATATTTGCAGGACTATGCCTAGGATGATGGCGAGAAAGCACACGCACTCCACAGCTGCAAAATGAAGGAACGGCTATCAAGTGGAGGAACACGTATCCACGTGCATGATAAACTACCACCACCGCCGGATGAACGAAGTAAACGATACGAGCCGTTGGTGGAGTGGTTGGAGGAGAGGGTTCCTACATGGAAAGGATTTTATTTAGGGATAAGCCTGATGAAAGAAAACGTATGGGTATCGGAGTTTATCCGATTTTAAGCTTTTGTGGGATGACAACCGAAACGGAACGAACAAGGCCGAAAATAGCATTGGGTTTTAACTCAGCGTGATCAAACAGTGATCTCCGTAAAACTTCCACAAAAATTGTGAGCACTGCACACTAATTCAGTATTTCATTCGTTTTTTTTTAAGTTTAGCTGGAATTGTTGAGCAAACCCTTTATCAAAAGTCTGATTCAAATTCGTTGGATACATAAATTACAGAAAACCCAAAATATTAAACAAATCTCTTCTTCTACCTTTCGTGTGTGTACTCAAAAGTAAATTGGATGGAAGAAAACAGTTTTCATCAATCCTTTAAGTGACCATCGAAAGCAGCTTAATGCAACCCTAATAGCGCCACTTGTTGTAAACTGTAATGTGACGCAATAAAATCCAGATTTGTGTTGCTTGTTCGCACGCTATGTCTGAATAATCACGGATAATTACTTCTCATACAATAAATATTATCGATATCATTTGGATATGGGTACCCCAGCTCATTTTTAGGTTTAGCCATTTAAAGCTGCCCAACTAGGTTCGTAGTTGGTATATTTTATCAAAAGGTTGTGTGTTATATTTATAATCAGATAGATCTCACCAAAATGCGTTCATACTAACACTAGCTGTTTCAGCCGAAATCTTGAAAATTTGAAATAAATGCAATCTATTTATTAAATTAACGTTGCTTAGCTGCCCGTTTTATATAAAAACAGCATGATGAAAACGTAGCTGAGTGCTTCTAAATTATGTGCAAGGCTAGCACGCTTGTATGCGCGTTTGCTTTGTTCGTTGTTTCTGATGATTTTGCAAATGCCTGTTTTTATTATTGCACTAGTTTCAGGGGGGTTGGGTTCAATACCAGTTGAGGTCAGTGGTTTTTCTGACGCGAAAAAATCTGGTCACGTCTTCCTTCGGAAGGGAAATAGAGCCGTTGGTCCTGGCTCATGTGTTGATGGGTGCGGCATGCAGGGTCAGGGTGGCGGAGTCGTCTTCCTGGCGTCGGTGGTTGTCACCATGTTGTGAGGAAATAGGCCGACGGAAAATAAACGAATAAAAAAAGGAAATTCATTTCACTAGTCGACTTTTCATTATAAACAATTATCTCAATCTACACATTTAGCATTTGTATTGAAACCTTGTGGATAGGAGGATTTTGTATTTAAACTTAAATCTAATCTTAAGAAGACAAGTGAGCGTGAGTTCCCTACGCAGCCTTCAGTAGATATCATAGGAACAGGGAAATGAATAGTTGGAGAGAATAGGTAAACAGAAAGCTCTGTTTGGTGTACAGAAAAAAAAATTATTGAAAAATGATCGTTGGGAGCATCTTATTTGAGAAGGTTTAGTGATGTTTCATTTCTCTTCAGGGGGGACTCAAGCAATAACTTTTGTCGTAGCCGGTTATAACTTATGTTTATAGCACCATTTCTGGCTCCCTGAAAAAAAAGAATGGCTGTGAAAATATTTTTCCACTGAGACATGACTACAAATTCTTGTCCTATCATTTAAGGTGAACATAACCAAATGAAAAGCTTGAAATGATCACTTGAGATGCGATGGCGGATCATTGGTCTGAAATTATCAAATGAAGTTTGTAGTACAATTTCTCTTGTCTTTTATAATTAAAAGGTGATGGAATTGAGTGAATGAGTGGAAACTCTTCGGGAATGATTCTAAACGACCGTTGTGAGAACATCACCATGAATTTCTCACATGCGTATTGCAGGTTACCTATCAATACTGTCATCTCTCTTCTATCATGCTATCTTTCCTATCCATTAACTGCAAGCAATACCATGTTTAACATTCATCGTGCGACTGGACTACATCACTGATGTATGCTCTCCAAAAGCAGAAACCACCCGGAGATTCTTGAAGGAGTCTGAATGTGAACCTGGGGAATCCCGCAAAAGATTTTAAGACACTTGAGAGGTGGTAAGTGGTCTCAAAAACGCGGAGAAAAGCAGGTAATAATGATCTATTCTGACCCTACATTTGAGTAATATATAAACAATAAATAAAGAATGGTATGTAACACTAAGCTATATAACATTCAGTTAAACTTTCCAACACACAGAGTAAGCAATCAAATGACCACAACAACACATACTAATTATTCATTACATTACATATAACGGGGAAAGAGAGGGACCATCAGGGCACCCAAGTGAAACGATTCTGATAGAGAGCATGGGACTTGGTACCACAGGTCGACTGCAATGCACAGAATCTTAATTCATGGCCATATGATAATTCAACCAGGGAGGCTCAGGAAAAACAATTAAAAAATTATATTAAAAACACACGAGAGCATTTCACTCGGGACACGTGGAGGACTCATGGTGCCCGTACTTTTGCAGAAACCTTCTTTTTTTCATGGCCCTTTACACCAGAAGGGTGCATTCGTGTCTTACGAAATTCTTATTTCGTTAATCTTTTTTATTTAAAACAGTTCCAGTTATTCATTTTCCACTCCACTTAATTTTGCCCTTTGCAACTCTTATTCTTCAACTTCTCTACTTATCCCTTTATTGCTCCGTTGGTTTGCTTCTTGCGATTATTCTAATATTCTTATCTTTGTTATTTTATCCTTCTCTTTTGACTTTTCCCATGCACTTTTCTTCATTTGCTTATCTTCTTCTATTTTTTTCCTTTTGTTTTTCTACATCTTCAGCTTCTTGTGCTTTTGCTCTTCCAATTACTTTCGTCCACTTTGCACGCTTTGCTCTTACTTCTTCTCTCATTTGCATTGTGCTATGTTTCTCTCATTCACATTGTTTTCTTCTATTTTGCTTCTTACCACTGCTTTGCTTCTTCCGTTGTACCTTCTTCAAATTCCTCCGTTTTTATTTTTTTTCCTCCATTCGCTTCGGTTTTTTTCTTCCACTGATTCCTTCCACGATTCTCTTCTTCGGCTACTGCTACGGCTTCTCTTCTTCGGCAACTGCTACGGTTACGGCTACTATTTCCAAACGTTCATCTTCAGTTTGTATTCTTCTGCACTTGTTTTCATCTGGCTTAGCATCGGACACGTTTCACCTTTTTCTGGTTTTCTTCTTCGGCTTCTTCCATTTTCTGGGTTCACTATAGTTTGGAAAACAGTCTTGTTTCCCTTAGATAGTTCAGCATTCGTGTTAATTTATCCTCTGTATTTTCCAGGGCGTCACGTCCCAATGTTATTTTTCTGCATTTCAAATTTCCGACATTCGAGAATTAAATGCCGGACATCCATCCCCGTACTGCAACATTCACAATTGGGCGGCGGATCCTTCTTCAGCAGCAATGTATGTGTTAGACGCATGTGTCCGATCCTGAAAAGTGTAAAGATACGCTGGTAGGTTGTGCTCCCACATTCCGTCCACCTGCAGGTATCTTCCTTTACTTCTATCAACTTTAACTCCCTGGTTGTTAAGTTGTTTGAGCATCTCCTCCGGAATTGGCATATCGATGGTCTGTTCCCTCCTGGTTTTATTGGCTAGTCGATCGGCTTCGGGGTTGCCACTGATTCCGGCGTGCCAAAGAAACCAGCAGAATCGAAATGGTTTGTTCCGTGCGATTTCTTCCACTTCTTGGATTCACGGGTGTCAATATTCGCACTGTCAGTAGGCTAGCAGAATCCAATAGGACAACCAACTTATTATTCTGGTTCAGGAGCATGACAGCCATCTTTCTGGCGTATGCCTCTGCAGAGAAGACGCTGCATGCTTTTGGAAGACTGTAGGTGACAGCAATTCCTCCTTTGAAGAATGCGGCCCCTACCGTATCTTCACCCTCAGAGCCATCGGTGTAGACAACAGTCGATCGATGGAAACGGGTGCTCAGCAAATGTTGCACGATTGAGAGGATTTTCTCCGGAGGTTCACCGCTTTACGTTTAACACAATTGTAGGCTTTTGTGCGAACCACACACGATTACTCACTGATGCAACCGTGGGCTAACAGTATCTGTTTGAAGTGGAAGGTAACTTCCCCTTGTTGCCGACCGACCCATTCGGATATCTCCGGAATTAGTCCGCAATTCCACCGACCTTTAGAGGAATTATTCCATTCCCTCTGCCACTTGACCATTATTGATGTGACTCTATTGGTCTTATGGATACCTATCGTGCCTCTTTGCTCGAAGCACGTCGTCTTTTATAATGATGCCGAAGGGCCGTGTGATACTGTGCGGTATGCATTGACCACTCTCAGGCACATTAGCCTGTGATTACTTTCGAGCTTGCCGAGGTAGCTCTCAGTACACAGGGCAACGCTCCCCTGTACCGCTGAGCTATTCGACATCATACGGGATGATGCCGATATAGCCACGGAGTCTTTCTTGCAGGCGTGGTCGACGTGGCTGGTTAAGGACAGCTTATCGTCAATCATACCCCCAAAGTACCTCAGACCGCTTTGTGGTGATGGTGCAATCACGAGCACTGATCGTAGCTCTTTGCTCCGAGGTCTTGTTGTTAACCACCGTGATCTCCGTGTTGTGATGGGCTAGCTCTAGTTTCTTGGAGCGCATCCATCCCTCGACAACATCGATGGAGTGCGAGGCCGTTAACTCCATCTTCGCTTTGGATTCTCCATAGATCTCTAGGGTAATGTGATCCACAAAACCGACAAGTTTTACCCCGTTTGGGAATTTCAATCTCAACACTTCGTCATACATCGTGTTCCAGAGCACGGGGCCCAGAATTCAACGTTGTGGAACCCCTGCGGTGACTTAAACAAGTTCCTGACCCACCATTGTGTTGTATAACAGTACCCGATTCTGGAAATATTTGCCCAGAACCCTATACAGGTGCCCAGATACCTGAAGACATTGGAGATAGTTGGGGATATCCTAATAACTGGCGCTATGTAACGCATTTCTCACGTCCAGGGTGACTACTGCACAGTAGCGAACTCCCCGCCTCTTGCATTAGATTTCCACCTCTGCCGTCTTGGTGACGGACAAAATGGCATCCACCGTTGACTTCCCTTTACGGAAGCCAATCTGGTTGTTGGAATGGCCACCTGTACCCTCTGTGTACTTCGTCAACCTGTTGAGGATGACCCTCTGAAGCACCTTACCCGCCGTGTTCTGCAAGCATATCGGACGGTGTGCTAATGGATCAATTAGTGGCTTCCCTGTCTTCGGTAGCAATTCTAGAGTCGGGATTTTCCAGGCATCCGGGAAGACGCCCTCGTCCAAACATTTTTGCATCACCACCCGGGACATTTCGGGAGCCAGTGAAATAGCCCTCTTGATGGTCAAGTTCGATATACCGTCAGGCGCTTTTTTTAACTCCAGCGACTTTCCTATCGTAATTAGTACCTCATTCGTAACAGTCGCCTCATTCTCCATTTCTGCGGTGCCGGTGTTATTATCATTGGACAATTCTGAAGTAATGAGAAGCCTTTGGTCGTGGCACGAGAAGAGCCCCTTAAATACCACCTGCTGTAGCTCTGTTGATGTTGGTTTTGGCCATTACCACCCGATAGGGGTCACTCGATGGGTTCGCATTGGCTTTCAAACACAGACTTTTTGGAAGTAACATCACCCTGCCCTCGTTACGCCACTGTCGAAGGAGAGGATTTCTCTGCAACGATCGCTCCACCGAATCGATGTGCTTTTCCTTACTACTTCGACCGATAGCGAGAGCGATCACAGGCGGTCATTATCGGTGACGTCACCGCTTGGGATCTTCTGCTTAATGGATAGTGGATGATCTGCTGTCGAGTAGTCGTGTCGGCCCTGACTTTCGAGAAGGATGGATGCGAGCAGAGCCACAATGGAAAGAAATGTTCTGTGTAAAAAAGTTTGAACGTTCTGTAAATATTGTAAATAAAATGTATGTAAGACAAAAGGTGGGTGTTGCGTAAAAATGTTGAGTGCAATGGACAAATGCATGCGATGTGTGATAGATGGACGGATGTGTGATGCTGTGTATGCTTAAAGGTTTAAAGGAACCCCAAAAGAAACTCCCCAATCAAAATACAGTCCACTTATGGAGACGTCCAGCATATTCGATCTCACAGCTGGCAGTAATTAAGTACCACCCCAACCCCCCCGCCCCCCCACCGGTGTTGGGTAGGGTCCGGTAACCCAACGCAACCCTTCTAAGCAGACTCGTCTACTAGCCTTTATCTTCCTCTCTAGTGCGGCCTTATCGGCGACCGCACTCTCCGCATCCTCCTTCTACCTACGGAGATCGGCGATCGTCTCTATCCACCAATACACCGGTGACCATCCCTAGATTTGACCTTTAGCATTGGTAACGTTGACCTACGAGTTGATCACCGCACGGGTCCTGTGTTTCGCTCGTTCTCTGTTCCTGCTCTAGCACCTCTTTGAATACTTCTTTATCGAAGTAAGATGTCCTCCATCTACAGGCGAATGGCTCTTCCCTCCTTGCGCTGCATAGTGTTGTAAATGATTCTATAGTGAACCGCCAATTGGTCGCAATGAGTGTAGCCATCTACTCTCCAGTTGTACAACAGTCCAGGGCTGTAGAACGTCACGTTGATGATCGACTCCGCTTCGTTTCTATAGTAGGTACTTTTGGTACCTATATTGGCCAGGTCTACGTTGAGCCTGACCAAGGCCTCAAGCAGAATCAGGCTTCTTGGGTTGGTAAGGTGGCTGCCCCACTCCAACGTCCAGGCGTAGAAGTCACCCGCTATTATCAACGGGTTCCGGCCAGCTAGCTCCGTTGTCATCCAATCAATCATTTGTGAGAACTGGTCAATCGACGCTCTTGGTGGCGCATAGCAGCAACGGAGGAACACTCCATTCACTTTTGCGACCGCGTAGCTCTCGTTTAAGGTTTACATAACCTCCAGGATCGGAAACTTGCCCGTCGTCCATAATACCGCCATGTTTGACCTATCCGCAACCCAGTTTCCATTACCGGCAGGGATGCAATATGGACCGGATATTATGGCGATATCCGTTTCCGACTCACGAACAGCCATAGGGGCAATTGCTGAGCTGCTTCACAGTGCACAGTGGGAAAAAAGTGCCCAAAACGCGAAAGAATTCTATATCTCAGCTCGGAGTGGAACGATTTCTGTTAATGTTACCTTTACTTGAAGGAAAATTTCTAAGAAATCGAATGGAAGTGGTCGCACGATACTGCCTGGGGAGCAAATGAGCTCATTTTACTCTGGTTCACGTAATATTTCTTTGTTGTTCAGAAATTTCTTTGCTCGGTGTGACTCAAGATCAACAGTATGATGCTACTTCTATGTAAAATGTCCGGGAAAATCGATTGAAGTAGGTTTCGATCACCGCACGGGTCTGTGAATGAAGATATGGCTGATTTTACACTAATTTCCATATTATTTTCATGTTTTTCACAATTTTTTTTTGCTCGGTGTGACTCAACATCAATAAAATAATGCTATTTCTTTTAAGAATTTTCTAGGAAATCGATTGAAATTGGTTTTATTTACCATGCGGTTCTGTGAACGTAGATATGGCTGATTTCACCCTGATTCCCCTAATAGTTTTGTGCTTATCATAAATTTTATTGGTCGAAGTTACTCAAGATCAATAAATTAAGCCTAGTCCTTTGTAAAATTTGCTGAGGAGTCGATTGAAATCGGTTTCATTTACGGCACAGCTCTTTGAAAGAAGATATGGTCGATTTTACCCCGATTCCCCTAATATTTTTGGGTTATTCATAGATTGCTTTGTTCGGTTTTATTCAAGATCAACAAAATAAAGCTAGTCCTATATAAAATTGCCTGAAAAATTGATTGGAGCTGGTTTCATTCCCCGCACGGCTCTGTAAATGCAAATATGGCTGATTTTACCCTAATTTCCCTAGTATTTTTGTGTGATTCAGAAATGGGTTTGTTCGGTGTGTTTCTACAGCAACAAAATAAGGCTAGTCCTATGTAAAATTTTCTGGTCAATCGATTGAAGTTGGTTTCATTCACCACATGCCTCTGTGAATGAAGATATAGCTGAATTTACCCAGATTCCCCTAACCTTTTCGTTTTTTTTAGAAATTTATTTGTTCGGTGTTTTTCTAAAGCAACAAAATAAGGTTAGTCATATGTTAATTTCCTGGAGACTTGATTGGAATTAGTTTCACCACTCTGTGAATGAAAATATGACACATTTAACCGTGATTCCCCAAATATATTTTTTTGTAATTCAGAAATTTCTTTGGTCGGTGTAACTTAAGATCAGCAAAGTAAGGCTAGTCATATTTTCTGGACACTTCATTGCATGACTCTTAGAACGAAGATATGGCACATTTTACCCTGATTCCCTCAATATTTTCGAAATAAAATAAAAAATCTAGTAAACATGGCACCGCTCAAACATCACTGCGGTGAATGAAACCAACTCCATTCGATTCTGGAGAAAATTTAACATAGGACTAGCCTTATTTTGTGGCTGTAAAAACACACCAAACAAATAAATTTCTGTACTACACAAAAATACTAGGGAAAAAAGGGTAAAATCAGCCATATCTTCGTTCATAGAGCTGTGCGGTGAACGAAACTAATTTCAATCGATTTTCCAGCAAATTCTTCAAAAGATTAGCCTTAATTTGTTAATCTTGAGTACACTGATAGGCAAAATAAAGTGCTCACTTCTTCGTTTTTTCAATTTCTCTCATTTACTTGGTTCAAATTAAAGTAAACACAGTGTAGTTTTTTTTCTTATTTTATTTTTTATATTCTTTTTAAGTTTCACTTATGGAATACTGAAAAAAAGGAGTTTTACTTAAAGAAAAAAAATCAATTTGTGTTGAAAAAAAACAGTGACAAAATAAAGTGCCCACTTCAAAAATCGATATGTTTTCGATAAGTTTCCATTGGAAGACCCCTCGATTGTTTATGTTTTGATATTTTGACATGTTTTGAAGCAAACGGCTCAACCTGGTGCATTTGTATACGTGATCGCATTTGATTCAATTGAAAAAAAATGGAGAACGCAGTGCTTTCGAAAGCAATTCCCTTGTGTATCCGAAAATTGGTCGTTCGTGATGTGCAAAACGGTGAATCGCACCGGGCTGTCGCTAAGAAGTACAGTATCAGTAAGGCAGCGGTTGGCAAAATTCTTCTGAAGCTTAAAACGTTTGGATCAGTGGTGGATCGCCCTGGCAGAGGCAGGAAGCGGAAAACGGATGCGAGAACGGACACCAAGATCATGCGCGAAGTCAAGAAGAACCCGAAGGTAACTGTCCGCGAGATCCAGGAAACCCTTCAGTTATCAGTTTCCGGTCGAACTGTTCGTCGCCGTCTCGTAGCACAGGGGTTGAATAGCAAACTTGCCCGGAAGCGCCCATTTATCAGCAAGGCAAACAAAGCCAAACGGCTTAAGTTTGCTAAGGAGCATGCTGATAAGCCCCTAGAGTTCTGGAAAACGGTTCTCTGGACGGACGAATCAAAATTCGAGCTGTTTAACCGAAAGCGGCGGGTTCGTGTTTGGTGCAGATCGGGAGAGGAGCTTCAGGAGCGCCACATTCAAGGCACGATGAAGCATGGAGGAGGAAATGTGATGGTCTGGGGGTGTTTTTCGTGGGGTGGAGTGGGAAGCATTGTGAAAATCGACGGGATAATGACGGCAGATTCGTACATCAACATCCTGCGAGAAAACCTGGAGGTTTCGCTGATCCAGACGGGCCTTGAAGAGAAGTTCGTATTCCAGCAGGACAACGACCCGAAGCATACTGCCAAGAAGACCAAGTCTTTCTTCCGGTCTTGTCGGATCAAACCACTGAAATGGCCTCCACAAAGCCCGGACCTCAATCCCGTCGAGAATTTGTGGGCGATTCTCGATGCCAGGGTTGACAAAACTGGTGTTACCAATGAAAATAACTATTTTGAAGCCCTGGACCGCGCCTGGGAAGAGCGAGATCCACAGCACCTGAAGAACCTGGTCGAGAGCATGTCGAAGCGCCTGCAGGAGGTCCTGAAGGCCAAAGGAGGACACATGAATTATTGAAATGCTTTTATTTTACTTTAATTTATGTTTTCTGTAGCCTAAATGAAGTGGGCACTTTATTTTGTCACTGTTTTTTTTTCAACACAAATTGATTTTTTTTCTTTAAGTTAAACTCCTTTTTATTGCAGTATTCCATAAGTGAAACTTAAAAAGAATATAAAAAATAAGATAATTAAAAAAATACAGTGTGTTCACTTTAATTTGAACCAAGTAAATGAGAGAAATTGAAAAAACGATGAGGTGGGCACTTTATTTTGCCTATCAGTGTAACTCGAGAACCGATCAACCAAAGGAACCCAAATTTAGCATGCGGAAGTTTTTGGAGGCAAGCAATGTTTCTATGGTAGTCAGAGACACCACCCCTTTCTAGAAAGGGAGGCTCTCGTACAAATGAAACAGAAGTGTCTGCATATCTCAAGAACTAATCAAGCAAATGGAACCAAATTTGGCATGTGGGGTTTTCTTGAGGAGAAAAATGTTTTTATGGTGGTTTGAGACCCCTCCCCTCTCCTAGAAGGGGTGCTGTCATACAAATGAAACTGTAATATTTTCATAACTCTAGATCTAATAAAGCAAATGTAACCAAATTTGGCATGCGGGGATTTTAAAGGCAATAAATGTACGATAGTTCGAGACCCCTCTTCTCTCTCTCTGTTAGGTTGGGGGGCGGTGCTCCCATACAAATGAAACAAAAGCTTCTACATAACTCGAGAGCTAGTCAAGTAAAAGGAGCCAAATTTGGCAGGTAGAGGTTTCTGAAGGCAAGAAATGTTTCTAAGGTAAATCGAGACCCCTCCACCCTCTGTAAGAAGGGGGCTCTCATACAAATGAAACACAAATATGCGCATAACTCGAGAACTAATTAAGCATATGGAACCCAATTTGGCATGTGGAGGTTTTTGGAGGAGATACATGTTTCTATGGAAGTTTGAGACTCCTCCGCCATCTGGAAGGGGGCAGAAGGGGGGTTTCCATACAAATGAAACACAAATTTCTGAATAACTCAAGAACTTATCATGTTAATGGAACCAAATTTGGCATGTGGAGGTTTTCGAAGGCAAGAAATGTTTCTATTGTGGTTTGAAACTCCTCTGCTCACTGAAAGAGAAAATAAAACACGAATTTCAGCATAACTCGAGAACAAATGGAACCAAATTTGGCATATGGAGGTTTTTGGAGGGTAGATTTCTATGTACATAAAAATGAATTTCTGTCTGTCTGTCTGTCTGTCAGACCTTTATAGACTCGAAAATTTCTGAACCGACCAACGTGAAAATTTATATGAAGGGGTTTTTGGGGCTGATGAAGGTTCTTATGATTGTTTGAGACCCCTACTCTCTCAGGAAGGGGGGCTCTGATACATATGAGACACAAATTTCTTCATAACTCGAGAACTATTCAAGCAAATCGAATCAAATTTGGCATGTGGGGGGTTTTGAAGGCAAGAATGTTTCTATGGTGGTTCAAGACCCCTCCCCTTTTTAAAAGGGCGGGGGGTTCAAACAAATGAAACTCAAATTTTTATTATAATCGAAGAGCCCCCTGTGATGGTTTGAGAACTAATCAAGCAAATGGAACAAAATTTGGCATGTGTGGGGTTTTGAAGGCAATCATTGTATGGTGGTTTGAGAAACCACCCCCTCTGGAAGGGAGGGCTCCCATACAAATGAAACACAAATTTCTACCAAAAATGAGAATTATCCAGGATACGTAAACACAAAACGTGTATTTCTCGGGTAAGAAGCATGTTTTGATAGAAGTTTGATCCCCTGCTTATTCAAGAAAAGAAAACTCATTCGTTCGCCATGCTCGACAGGCCACCCTATCTTGGAACAAATAGACCACTGTCCCATTTTGTAAGAGACTCCAGCGGGATCCGTACTGTTGATGTAGATCGCTCCAAGTTGGCTCTCAAGCGTTGAGATGAATTACCTTGTTTTTCTCATGAAAAACCACTGTCACACTTTGTGAGTGGCCCCAATAGCATCCTTACTGTTGGTTTAAACCGGTTCAGATCGTAAATCGGTACTAATTACACTTGACAGCTTATCGTTAACCAAAACGAACCTTGCTGCCACCTAATCCTGTTATCAAAAATCCCAGTGATTTCTTATGGAAATGCAGTGGATTCCGCGGCTTCCAATAAAGCGAGTATCACGTCAACATATTCCTATCCTTTCCTTGCTTGACCTGCATTCGGACGGGGCCGACGCCGGTATTGCCTCAGTTTATGATCACCAGTTTTTACACATTAAAGATGTATGTTAGTCCAAAGCATCATCTGTTGGTTCTCTGTGTAATAACAGCTGATCTGGCAACAACTGAGTAGCAACTTCGGGCGGTCAATCATGCTCATGCTCATCATGCTCAGTATATTTGTTTTATAACAGAGCCTGAGATATTCAACTTTAAACCAACCCAATATTTTGAATAAACAGTTTCATCGTTCACAACAAAGCTGATCATATTTTGCACTTAATTTCAAGCAGCCAAACGTTCCAAAAACGAGAAAAATGTTTTCCAAACATCCCATCTATGTTATTTGAACCAATTCTCACAAACTCACTTCGATGGGAAAAATAATCCTAATATCTGAAAAGGTGCGAAACATTACTTCCTAGCTCCCGCCTTCTACAACTATACTGCCCTCCTTTGCAAACAAACAAATATTTCCATGTTTAATTTTCTCCCATCCATGGCCAGACAATGTTAAAGGCCCTGGTAATCCTTAGCTTCTAACACTGGCACTGATTAGAAGTGGTCAAGCACACACATTCTGTAACTTTGACCAGCCAGGTAGTGGCCCTCCGTGGCCTTCGGGCTCTCAAATGTAGGTAGTTTTCACAGACCCGGTGCCGACCCGAATAGGATGGGTGATGGTATACAAACATTTGCCAAGGGGATATTAATTTAGTTTAATTAGAGTTACCTTTTTATCTCCAGTCTCCTCTGCCGGGCAAGCAGAGCATTGTTGTTGATGTTCATTGGATTTCAAGGAGGTGTTTTAATTCGTTGTGGGCTGTCTGCATGGGAGGATATATTTGTCTGGATACTTCTATGACATGCTGGTGTTGGGAGCCAGGGCATAATTAAGACAAATGGACGATGAATTGGAGTGATGTTTATGTTTGAAGGGGGTTTATAACTGAGCAGCGAGTATAGGTCACTAATATTTTTTTCATCAAAATGTGGTAAACAATAGTTGACTAAATAAGTCTTAAATAATGCTCATTGAAAAAGTCTTCATTTAAGAAATGTTACTGATTGGATTTTTGTGATGCATTCAATGCATTCAAATTCATCAATCCATGTTAAGCAGCAATCTCAAATGAGAGGACATTGTTACGATTGAATTTTAAATTCTTCTCTTAAAACTTTAACTCAATTCCAGCACAGGTGCTCTCCATTAAAATATTCAACCTAGATAAATTTACCCCTCTGATGGTGTCTTTCAGGGCTCTACCGAATCGATTCGGAACCTGAACGATATCCCCGATATCATCTTCATCACAATGTGTGACAGGGAAAAGCGGAAAAGGGATTCCGTCGAACCCAAACCATTCTTCCATTCATCGATGGGGAAGCAAATACGAGGACTATGGGGATCAATCGCAAAATCGAGATTGGGCCCCAGCCTGAAGAGACACATGGGAGAAGTGGCTGGAAACTGTTTATGTGGGGTCGATGGCATAAATTAAGTTCTAAAATTAAATTAACGATGCTTTATGCATGGATAGATCGTTGCTTATCGCATTATTCTTGCTGGAACGATCCGTTCGTACGGCGAGCGAGCCAACCCTGAGAGGGGGTCTATTATCATCGAAAATATAGCCTTATTTTTGCATCTCATTTGTGATATTGATAATAAATGTCTGCAGCCCGCACTTCTGGGAAATCTTCTCCAGAACGACGTTCACTCCACTCTTCATTATTGATGGTTTTGATGTATCCACTACCGTGATATAAACCGGGGACATCGACCATCCTAAAAGGTAAAAAAAAGCTAACAAACAACATAGATTAATCGCAAGGATTACGATGTCTCACAATTCCGGTCCCAGCTGAACGATTAGCTGTCCCTTGAAAATACCCCTTGTTTCGCAAGTACAACATGAAAAGTTGTCGTGTAAGAGGATAGACTTCTCTCCCTCTGAAGGCAATTTGATCAAAGTGCATAGCGTAAAAAGGGAGGTCCCTGTAGAAAAGCTCAGCTGGGCAGAAATGCTAAGCGAAGATTACAACCGCCGGTGTCCTGTGGGCTTGAATCACAGACCATCCACTCTCATTATTATTTAATCATGAAAAGACTCCAGTTTCGAGGGAAAAGGATTCGACGTCCCACTGTAAACCGGAGAAAGTTGAATATTTATCTCCGTCTCATTATTATTGTTCCGTCAACAGCACGAATGTTATCAGCCAAGAAGCGGTTGATTCGGAAACTTTTTACGATCCCTCGCAATTAAATCCCAACCCACGGATTGAAATTGTGTATCTAGAGTAATTTTCACCATATTTTCATTGAGCTGTAAAGTCGGAAGCATTCCGTGCCGTAAAGCGAATGGATCCAATTTCAATGTACATTTTCCGCAAATAGGCGACAGGTAATTATTTTGCCACCATTAGAGAAGCTTGAACGGATATAATCGCTTCGAAAAGCGGGGCACGCAATCTCCCATCCTGATGACCCGGATTTGCGAAATTAATTTGCAGGATGTGCACTCGGCATCTACATATCCTTTGTGCTGACCATCACAGGTGGTAGGACATATGTGCGTTTGCAGATGTTGCTAGGTGATATTTCCAGAAGAGCTACCGAGAGAATTACAGCGATGATGATCCTAGTGAGTTGAATGTGGTGCGAAATGTGAGCACCCTTTCGGCGAAGCATCTGTCTATTTGCTGCCGGTGTTGGTAGTAGATTTTATCGCTGTCGACTAATGTGCGATAACTAGGGTGACTGCTTGGATGTTCATCTCATGGGTTCTACATTCAATCTACTTGACGTAAAATAATGAAACTAGCTTGGGTACTTTAACGTAGGACTACGTTTCTCTTTTCTATACCGGGTGTCATTTCGAAATTTTGAAAAATGAAAGCGTTACGCAAAATTGAAGGGGTTTTGAACGCGAATAACTCTCTTTTGACTGAACAGAATGACTTTATTTATAAATAAATAAACTTTCAAATATTTTGATTAAATTTTCAATTAAGTGCTACTAGTATATGTAGTTCAACTTTTTACATAAAATGACCTACTCTTTCTTCCATACAAATCTGCATATGCAATGCTTGAAAATATGACTTTCCCTTTTCGGGTCCTCAAAAACGGGTGACAAGCTGTTTAAATTGTCTTCTTTTTTTATTTCGTTCGGTTTCATTCCATGTTTAATACAGCCATAGCTCCCCCTCTCAGCTGCTCATTTATTTTTCTTGGCTTCCGGTGTCTGATTTTATAACTGAAGTCCGTCCTCTCTTATGAAATTTGCTTCGTACTGCATTCTCGTGCCTCTCTTCTTTGTAGGCAATGCTATCAACGTCAGTATGAAGCACACGATACAAGCAATAATAATTTCATTGGGTATTCAAGTTCAATGAAGCCGTACGGTTGTGTTTTTCACTCTCTTGTTACGAAGATTTTTTTCTATTTCTTCGTCCGTTTTCTCGCGATTGCGCGTCTGGCTCGCAAATTATTGCCTGCGCTTGCTCATCTACACCAGAAGGAAGCGCTGCAAAGGTTTGCGAGTTTCCCTGCTCAAACTATTGCCGAGGAAATGGGTCGTGAAAACCGATAATCCACTTCCAAAGCCTTACCGGAGCCGGACACCACCCAGCGGAAAAGGATGTTTATGACAACTGCATTACCAGAATCATCCCAAATAACGATTGATTCAAAAAATAAATGGACCTTTTTTCGGATGGTGATAAAAAAAAAGGTAAGATAGATAATTGATTTTGATAAATTTCCCATGCAAGGTAATTATTTAGACTTACTTGCAAAAAAATTCTACGCCCTTGCAAGCGGCCTACCGACAGTTAACCGGAACATTTGCCATGGCATGTAGGCATTTTTTTTCGCTGCGAATAGAAGGCCGACGCCAGATCCAGCCAGAACACCGCGTCTTCGCCCTTATGGTATTTCTTGATGAACGAGGCATCTTCCAGCAGGCATTTTGTACTATAAATTTCCCCGTTCAGCTACAGCAGAACCTTCGTGAAGAACTTGGTTTTTGAAATGAACTTCACCTCGGAGCTCACTCACTTCGAGGGGGAAGTAAAATACGAAGTGCCCTGCCGGTCGTTGCCATCCAATTTGAGAGTTTAACTGTTTGACCAGTTGAATCGACCTCCCGGCCAAGCGCACGCAGCTATGTAGCCACTTTTCCCTAGTTCTTCCTCTTCAGCATCCTTTGGAGCTTCTGGTTGCTCAGGGACGTCGGCCTTCCGGTACCGGGCTTTCTTTTGATGCTCTGATTGTTGTCTAACAGTGCCAAGATCTTGTAGATGCCGGAACATGCGTATCCGGCGTCCACAAAGTGCCAAATGATATCCGTTTTCGAGTTCCTTCACTGTTTTTGCCATCACGGTTAGAGTTCGACTGATAGAGCTGTCAAATTTTGTCTGCTGACTCATGGGTTACTATGATTAATGCAGCATGGGCAGTTTCTTCAGTGCGGCTGAAGGTAAACACATGAAAAATCGGCATTTTTTGTCCATTTTTTTAAATGCAACCGTTAGTGCTCAAAAGTAGTGCTTTTATCTCCTCGAAAAAAGCTTGCAAAATTTCAGCTCAATCATCTCAATCGGCCTTCGGTAAGTGGACCTCCGAAGCGGTCAAAGTTTTACTTTTTTGACCCATGAAAAATCTCCCAAGGTGGGGGTTTGCAATTTTTTGTATCTTGTTGTGTCTTCAACACCAAAAAATACCATTAGCATGTACAACCCCAACCCCTCTTAGAAAAAAATATAAATTTAAAATTATAGTACTCCATCGTTAGCCATTGGATTTTGATGCATTTTTTGCAATAGATCACAAAATTAACCTTGTCTGTGGATCTGCATTGGTTGTTCCAAAAATTCCGAATTTCTGAGCCAACCTGAAACGTAAGATCTACTCCAATAAATTTTGTCGCGAACACTGAGGAGTAATTGATAAATGAAACGAAGAAAGAACTCAAAACCATGCCTACACGTATGTTTTTGTCCGCCATGGCGAATGTTCCGATTAACTGCCGGAAGGCCACTCGCAAGGGCGTAGAATTTTGTTGCAAGTAAGCCTAAATAATTACCCTCCATGAGAAATATATCAAAAGCAATTATCTGTCTTAGCTTTTCTTATCACCACCCGAAAAAAAGTCCCTTATTTTTAATGCAAACGTTAGCTGACCCACCATCTTTGTTCCCCTTCAACCGATTTTATGATTCAAATTATTCCGAGCATTC